>RJWJ010015828.1:0-35566 GCA_004363605.1 Indri indri
CCCCTGGATTTTACGTGTTTGGTTCCTTCTAGCCACAGCTAGAATGTCACCTCCTCAGGGATGACAGATCTTCCTTGACCACTGCCCCTCAGCGTGCTCTATATCATGGCCTGTTTGATCTTGCTCTTCTAACTATCTGAAAAATTGTGTTGGTTGTTCACATGTTTGATTTGTTGATGTAGACTTTGCAATTGCTTTTTAAAATACTGGTTTTAAAAATCTTTATTTCTTTTTCTTTTTGGCTTTGAATATGTTTATTATTTTATTTAAGAATATTACAGGAGTACAAACATTGAGGTTACATATATTGCCTTTGCCCCGCCATTACTACTGGTTTTAAAGATCTGAGTGAATGTTCCTTTGTCTGAGATGGTTCCATTCAAGTCCTGACTGAGGGCCAGGAAAATATTTTTGATGATATCTCTGATGCAGTTAGGATGGTGTCCCAGGTTCCTGGGACCATTTTACCTAGATTGACCACCAGGGCTAATCATGTTGCATTTGTGGGGCTTGTTTTCTCTCACATGAAGTAGGTTATTATCACAACCTATAACCTTACAGAGATCTTCACTGAAAGGAAAACAGTGCTAGCCAAAGCTGTAAGGTGAGGCTAACAGCTATCCCATAAGAACTTTTGATTTCAAAACTAATTTATTCACACGGTTTGTATGGGTGTGTGTACATGAGTGGGTGCATGTGCTTGCATAACAAATAAACAAATTCAACACAAATACGACCATGTCATTCCAATGGATGAAAACGTCCCCTTTTTGTCTCAGGTTTAAAGAGTCAGAAGTAGTTCATAAAATTTGTAATGGAATTTGCAAAGTGTCACGCTACAGGTTGTATCAGTTTTATTCAGTTGGCATGGTGCTTTGAATTAGTCTCCAATATTTACAAATCAGGAGATGTTACATGAAATTCCAGATTTTTAACTTTCTTAAAAATTTAAAAGCTCAGCGATATTGTCTGTTGAAATGGCAGTGATGAGAGAGAGAGGTGACTAGCGCCTTTTTCTCCAGGTAGGACAGATACTCTCCAGTTTGTCACTTTACCCATCTGGAACACTTCATTCCCTTGTGTTACATGCTCGGCCCCTATGACATTTGGTTTTGTGACCTTCGCTTTGAAATTTCTCATCCATTTTCCTTCGGAATGGAAAATAGCAGGTAGCGTGAGTAATAAAAAAAAGATATATATCCATGTTTGTTAATTTGTATAATTGCCCAAGCTTACAAATATGCATAGCAGATGTCTGAGAGAGAGCAGGTGAGAAATCAACATTTAAAGTTACATTGACTCAGAATATAAGTAGCTTTAGATAGCTAAATCTTCCCTGCCACTTTGCACTCCAGTACAGTATTATTTATATAATAATAAGGGCTGGCAAATAAGTCATTTCTTGAAATCATGACTTTAAGTGATGCAACTTGCTAGGTGTAATTTTTCAAATGGCCGTTTTCATTGGTTAACACTTGTAACCTACACACAAACCAGTGGCCCCAGTCTCAAAACTGTTTTAGAGAAACCCAGTTAAGTTATTAAAAAGAAATTCCCACCTTTACTTGTATCTTCCCAGTAACATTAATGGAGATCTAATGTATAATTCACCGTATGTAACAATTCTTAAAACTGACTTTCCTTTCCACGTGCACGCTCTCTTGCCTGAATAATGGCTCCTTGCAATGTCCATGCACTAATTCCTGGACCTGGTGAATATGTTACCTTATATGGCAAAAGAGACCGTGCGGGTGTGATTAAGTTAAGGATCTTGATATGGCGAGATTATTCTGTCTTATCCAGGTGGACCCAGTGATGAAAACACAAACGTCCTTATAAGGGGAAGACAGAGCAAGATGCTATTACTCTGGTACTCTAGTACTTCTAATACTACAGGAGAAGAAGACAATGGGATGATTGATGAACAGTGCTATGCTTCTTGCTTGAAGATGGAGGAAGGGGCTGTGAGCCAAGGAAAGCATACTAGGCCTATAATTCTAGGCACTGGAAAAGGGAAGGACATGGATTCTCCCCTAGGGTATCTGGGGAGAATGCACCCCTGCTGACACCTTGATTCCAACCCAGTGCAACTGATGTAGGACTTCTGATATCCATAACTGTAAGAGAATAAGTGAAAATTGTTTTAAGCTTTCAAGTTCGTGGTATTTTGTTATAGCAGCCACTGGTAACTAATACATCCTGTCATTGGTGTCTCTCTTTGTGTATTCTCAAGCTTCTCCATGAAACATCCCCAGCCCTGTTTGATTGCCTTTCACAGGCAAGAGTGAGGCAGCATGCACTGGGAACCAGGGCGGTGAACTACCTTCTTTCTCCACTCCAAGATTCCTTCCCAGGAAGGACATGGGAAAGTGGAGTGGACGAGGTGACATGGATGTGCGACTACATGATCTGTTACCCACAAGGACTTGGCCCAAATCAGTGGGAGAACCGAGTCTGTAGAACCCACAGTGTTTCTCAAGCGCTTATCCTTTTTATTTATGACTCGGCATCTGTGCTTTTACGACCCCATTCTTTGCTGCGCAAGCCCACCCAGACTATTCCCTAGACGTCCCTCTGACCTGGCCTTATGTAGATTATATGTGGCTCTGCCTCTAATTACTGTGCGCTTCCTTTGCATGAGGTTTTACTCATCCTCCTGTCATTAGTATAAAGTGGGAGTCTCATCGCCAAGGCAACCAGAAGTGGGAGCGTGTGCAATTTCAGCCTTGTCCAAGAGCTCACATCTACTCAGCATCCTCCCACCGTGTTCTTGGTTTTCCTACCTCCCATAGCCAAAATAACGCACGCTATTCCATGGTCTTCCCTGTTCATTTTTTTTCTCTTTTTATTAATGTTTTAGCAGGCCTAGCCACTTTTTCCTGAATTTACTGACTTCATTCTTTATTCTCCCCTAGCTAATCCTGATATCTTTTCCTTTTCCTAGGTCACAGATTTCCTATCTGAAATCCCTCTAGGATAATTGCTGCTATCATTGCTTTCCACATGGGTTTCCCTCTTTTTTCTACCCTCCTCTTGACAATTCCATGCCTGTCCCATTGGAATTGGAATCCGGGATTTCTGTTGCTGCCCTCCATCTGGGCAGGGCCACTCCAAAATGGGTGGAGGCTCAGGGACTCCACACTCCTCATATAGAACGACAGATGGAGGCCTCTGAGAAATGTGGTTCTAATTTTACATTGACTGCTTTATATTCTCTTTCCCTTCAACATGCATCAAGAGCTCATTTGAGTTCTACTGTCCATAATTGTCAGTTGTTACACACTCACTCAGCAGTAATGTGCCAGATTTTTCTAGTAGTCAATGCTTAAAAGTTTATGGCATTTTAGAAAATATTAATGAATTTTGATGTGAATAAAAGGCTTTATGGTATCCTATGGCGAAATTTCCCTTCTCATAAAGGCCATGAAATGGTGGTCCTTTGGGGGATTCTTATTCACAAATGCATCCTACACAAGATCTTAAATGTGCATGGGCTGCCGACTGTTAAAATAGGAAGATTTCAGGCAAACCCCTGACTTCTCGATTATCTGGAAATACTGTAAGTTCTGCAACAGCAAGCTCATATTCTCATGTGGCCACAGACAGCTGGAGTTGAGTAGTTATTGCCACTTGGGATGAGGTGGCAACCTCTATTTCATCTCAGGCTACTCTTAACACGCTCTGCTTTGCTCAGTTTTGTTACCTGCCTGATTTCTGCAGGCAACTGAGTTCGCAACTTCTCTCATGGAGTTCCAGGCTTATAGGGAGGAAGGTCCCTATAGATGTCAACACTGATCCCCCTCTGTTACCCACTTTATTCGTGAATGTCCTTTTTCTACACCTTGAAATGGTCATTTGGCCTGCAGAGATGAAGTTCTCATTGCCTTCCTACGTAGTCATTCCATCTGTGATCAGCTCTCCCTGGGAGAAAGTTCTCCCACACATTGAAGTAGCTTTTTCCTCTCTTAAGTGCTCCCATCCCTTGGTTGGAGATCTACTGGTTGAGCATCTATTTGGATTATGTTATTCCTCCAAAACTTGATTTCCACGGCATACCCGAGGGCTCAGGCACTCCAAGGGCTGTCATCTCAGCATTCTCACTGTGCTGATTTTAAAGCACTGAAGACTCCGATGCCTCCTCATCTGTACTGTGCTTCACCTGGTTATTCTGTGCCCTTTGAGAGCTCCAGTCTGATGTGTGCGGCCACCTGAGAGTTTCCTTGAGGTTCAGCTGGTAGGACGCAGAGGAACCCATGTGAGTTTCTATAATGATAATGGTTTTGATAATGATGACGATTTTAGTAGCCAACTTTTATTGGAAACATGCCACCAGGGTAAACGCTATGCTAGGGTAAATGATTAACAAGCACCGCTGTATCTAATCCTAACGAAAGGTAGGCGTTTTGCCCTGGTTTATAGATGAGCAAACTGAGACTAAGGGAAGTTAAATATATTCTCAAAGGCCATGGTGATGGACCTTGTATTTGTCTCCCTCAAATGTGTTCCTTTTTCTTTTGGTAACTGCCATAATTTTCCTTTGGATATTCACCCATACCCCATGGAGTTCATGTCCTTTGGGGAAAGCAGGTCATGTGACTGAGACCTGAGCCACTCAGTACAATTCCTATTCTCTGGCCACAGTGATGGGCTCATTGATTGGGAGGAGTCAAGTTAAGAACAATGAGATTGGAGAATATTTGATAGGATGGCTCTTAAAACCCTTGTAAAGAGACCCTGTCCTTATTGTTCAGGACACGGAAGGACACGCATGGAAGAGCTCCTGGAATGGTTGGCGTGTTTCCATCTTGTGTCCATGAACACGCACCAGCTATAAGATAGTTTTAACCTGGAAATATTTTTGGGGAGGAGGAGTATTTGTGAAAATTGTCAGAACTATTGGAGAGGAAGGTGTTCCCCACTCTCTTGAAAAGGAAACAGAAAAAGCAAGGGAGAGAGAGGAGCAGACTGCTACTGAAGCAAATTGAGAAAGATACTTAGAAAGAAAGATGTCTACAATGATACAAAAACAGAGAAAAGGAATAGATTTTGCAGGGCCGTTTGCCAATCTTTACTAAAATTAAAAGAGTGTACTCTGTGATCCAGCAGGTCTACATTTTTAAAAATATTACAGTAAAATACCCATAACATAAAGTTTACTATTTTAACCATGTTTAAGAGTACCATTCAGTGACATTAAGTACATTTACAATGCTGTGTGAGCATTACCACCATCTAGTTCCAGAACATTTTCCTCACTCCAAGCAAAAACTCTGTATCTATTAAGTAGTCACCCCACATCCTCCCTCCTCCCAGGCCCTGGAAACCGCTAATCTACTTTCTGTCTCTATGGATTTGCCTATTCTGGACATTGCATAGAAATGGAATCATATAGATGACATCTGGCTTCTTTCATTTAGCATAATGTTTTCAAGGTTCGTCCGTGTGGGGTACACAGCAACAGCAACCGTGGATTAAATATCAATCACAGTGCCATGGGGAACCCATGGCACACCTGTGCCGTGGGAAGGACTCACCTGGTAGAATGAGGTAGAGCCTTGTACTGATGTGCAGAGGCCTCCAAGACATGTTCTTGGATGAAAACAGCAAGTTTTCAACAAAAGGCATATCCTTCTATGTATGTAAAAAGTCATGAGATGGAGAAATTTAATTCTATATGTAAACATAGGCACATCACTGCACGGGCAGAGGTGTGGGTGGGTATGTGACAAGCACATAACACGAGAGACGTTGCTGTAGGATGACTTGAGGTTAGAGATAATGGTCAGAGGACTTTAGCTTTGTCTCTTAGGTTTGGATTTGTCAAGGGAGAACATATTCACATATTGAAAGTGTGTATATAAATGAGTCAAATTGAAAGAAAACAAGAAAAGGCATGAAAGATAGAGAGAGACCAATGATGCTAAGAAAAGCACAGAGGGAAGCCCACACAGAGGAAGAGATCCCCTGGGGTGGAATTTGGGTGGCCCAGTCACCACACCATTGCTGTACCCTTTGGAGCGGGAACGGTGTGTGTGTGGGACTTTGAACAGTGAGAGCTTTGAGACTCAGCCTTCTCCCCATTGTGGCAAGTTGGCTTTAATTACAGCATCTTGAATGCTGGTGATTATTGGTTTGTTCCAGTGTTAGAAAGTCTAGAGGCCAGTACAGGATAAAGCTACCGTTCTGAATCATACTCCCAATCTGTGTTTCAATTTTAGAGGAAGTTTTCCAAGGTTAATCAAGTTAGTTGGTCCTTCTGTGTTGTGAGGATGATAAATTTTGGGGATGGTGGTGATAAAAAAAAAAATCCTAGTTTGCTTGACAGAATGGAAGAGCATGACTTAAGGAATTGTGTAAAGATTGGCGTTTTTTTGTTTGGAACTTCATAGCAACTCAATATTCAATGATTGAGAAATAATTTTATGATTTTTTTAAAACCTGGTCTTAGAATCAGACCAGAAAAACGAGCACCTTTATTTTTGTTCTGTTTTCCTTGTTGAGAACTGTGAGTTCTGGCTTGAGATCCCCACCTCTATTCATTTACCCATCCTTCGGAAGTATTTAATGAATGATTAGTCTGCACTGGGTGCTGTGGTGTTAAAAATAGGCATAACCTCTTCCCCTGGGTGGAGCTTAGAGTGTATTGAGAGGGGCAGTCAACAACAACATCTGCAGCAACAACAATTATGTATATATGATTGTAAATCCTGACAAAGGAAATTCTGTATAGAAAAATGAGGTTGGAATATTACTTGCAGGTGTGCCTAACACCATCCGCTCAGGGACAGGTTACTTGGGAAGAGATGTCTAGTTGGATTTCTAGCCTCTGGCCTCAGGCAATTAATTTTCTCTCCTAACAATTACCGTAAGGGTAGGAGCAGGTCTTCTGGTGTTCAGTCTGCATTTGGTTGAGCTCAATTTCCGTGTCTGCTTGAGTCTGAAAGAATAACTGTTTGGGGGAGCCCAGGGAGCATGGGGGTGGCAGAAGTGGTTTCACGCAATGCAACGTGGTGGAAGAGACTGAGGTGTGCCCCTTCTTGAGGCGGAAAGGGGCAGGTTATGACCCAGCTGGAGGTAACCGTTGGAGACGACCTTCCACCCTTCGTAACTCTGCCATTTTCTTGGGTGTGTTTCTTCTTCCCTTGCTGACATCTGTATCTTCCATCCTTTTATTAGCTTATTTCCACACTTATTTCCCCTTCACTTTTTTTTCTCTCCAAACCCTCCTTTCTCTTTCTATTTCCTTCTGTTCTCTTCCTTCCTCGTCTTCTCTCTCTTATTCCTTGCTCTCTCTTTACCTCTCCATTCCTTTTCCTCCTTGGTCTATTGTTTTATATCTTAGCTCACTCTTGTCTGGTGTACTTCTCCCTCTGCTTGTTTCTTTATTTCTCTTCCTCCCTGGACACCCCTCCGCCATCATCTTAGAGCCACTGATGATCCCATGTGGATCCTACAAGCTTTGCTTCCCTGTCACTTCCTTCAGGGCAGCTAGAATTACAGGGACCATTTATCCCTGGCATTGTTCTGAGGATATGGGGGAACCACTCAAAGGAAAGCGAGTGAGGGCTTTGGGAAATGGAATGCAAGAATCACAAATGTCATAAGCATAGGGTACACTGGGAGATGGGAGGTGTTGTTATTAGATGACCGGGATCGTGAGTACATTCATCTGTTTGGGGAGATTTCGTTCTGACCATGGCTCATGGACTGGCTTGAACCCTCCTGTTTGTTTGTTCGCATGTATGCAAGCCTTCCCGGGATGCTGTGCTGGTGTGGCCTGAAAGGGCCGGGCTGATTCATATCTTGGTCAAATCAACAGCACCAACAACAACATTCTTGTCTTTATTGAACCCGAGGGGATAAACACTTAGAGGAAGCCTTTCAAAAGTCCTCATCTCTTCCCTCATGAACCTGTTTAAAATCTCTCCTTTCTCATTTCCTCCCAGATTCTCTCGACCACCTCTCTCGCTGATGTGTCTTTCCTACCTCCTGCCTGATCACTTAGATGGGCTTGGCCTTGCTCTCCCCTACGCCCCCCAGGCCCTCCCCAGTCTGCACGTTGCTGGTTTCTTCTTGTCATGCAGGTCTCAGCTCAGATGCTGCCACCGTCTCTAACCATTCTCTCCTGCAGTCGTTCTTAACCTTGGGGTGGGGGGCAGTGGTAGGAGGGACTACCTCGAAGAATTTGATGAAATGAGAACTCTCTGCACCTTTGGAAAATGCTCATGCACTCAACGGCTTCCATTTCCCCCATCTCAAGGGGTCCCTCTGCTCCCCAAATCCCACCCCTGGACTTTTTGGGCATCTGCGCCACCAGGTCAGTCTCCAAGAGCACCCCTGACCTCGTCATATCCTATCACATTAGCTTGTATTTATTTGCTTCTTAACTCTTACAACTAGCTGAAATTAGGTTATTTGTTTATTTACCATCATCAAGATTCTAGTCCAGATGACCTCAGTTATCATAGCGGCTATAGGCAATAGAAGCACTTTTTCAGGATGAAGGAAATCCAGTGGAGATGCTGAGCCTATAATTTCCTGTAATATTTTTTCATGCTGTGGTGACGTAGGTGCCTCTGGCTGGAAACTTAGTTCAGAAATTCACAGTGCTATACCTGGTAGCTTCCATTTGTATTCAGATCCATCCCTGTGCCCGGTCTTTTATTTGCTCCTTGTCTATTCTGATAGAAATCAATAGTTTCCCTCATTTTGCTCCTGCATTTAGAAAAGCGAACCAAGTCTCCAGGTTCTGCGCTCCGTTGACATACAGGGGTCAGCATCTTGGAGGAGTTGATCCTCAGGGCAGGACTGAGTTAAGAGAATGTTTTCCTCCTAATTGATTGGATCCCATTATGTAGACCCTCTCATTCCACGTTCCACCTGGGGATGTGGAGGGCTCCATAGTCCCCCGAACAATGACATTTTGCTTGATTGCCTCGGAGAGAAGGCGCTACAAGGCATGGGGCACAGGCAATGTGAGGCCAGTAACCCAAGTCACCTCTTCAAATAGCCGAAAGAAACTGTCTGGGAGCCCATAAATGAGCTTTGTATCCTGACAAGGGCAAAGCCCTCTTCCGCAGTTTGCCTTGGAAATTGGAAAAATGAGCCTCGCAGGTGAAGATCCAGCATGTGTGTTTTGCTTTCTAAGTGAGAAAGTAGGTGTTTTGTGGCATCGCTGTTACTGCTGTACATTTGTGCCAAAGAGGTAAGATTGTAACAGGCAGGATGATATTCTGCGTGATGAATTTCTCCTTCCCTTGCTACAGAAGGTTCAAAAATAAGGTTTCCACCTGCAGTTCCCGTAGAATATCAAACTACTCTTTGCAAGTGAGTAGAAATGGTGCAACAGAAGACCAGAGGATTACGACGATGCTTCTGAAATCTGAGACAGTGGCTAGAACAAAGGACGCGTCTTCTTCCTTTCGGGAGCCATCTGTACCCATCCGTGGTGTGCTCTGGGGCCACTTGCCTCTCTGGGGTCTTTACCAATGGGGGTTGGAGGTGGGACACATTTAGGATTTGGTCTTAGTTCTCCCTGTGACAGAGGTTTTTGGGTGACTTTGGGGATGTCACCCATTTACTATCTTATTTTTCCCCACCTAAAATGCAGGAGGGAGGTACACCCATGCACAGGTGGGACTTGAAATAGAGGAGTCTCAGCTCTTAAGGAAAAAAAAACCAAAATTAATTTTTTAAATGACAGTTTATCATTACTATTTGTTGCAGGAAAAAGTAGTGTTAGAAACAAGACTGAAAAGGAGGTCATTTGGGGCCCGAGTGTGGCTCACACTGTACTTTGTGTTATGTACTGGTTCAATTACTTAGCTGGGTGTCGTTTCTGTGTCTCAGATTTGTCCAGTGTCAACATTTCCCTGTGAACTGTACTTTGCATGGCTGCGTTGATTCATCTTTGGCCTGATTTATCAGCCCTGGTGGATGCAAAGTGAACCTCTGTGTGAAATCAAAAACAATTTATAACCTGCCCTATCAGCAAATATACAGAACATTAGTTGCAGAAAATGAGTTAGTTGGTCCTGTTCCTTGCCTCTGGTGGAAGGAGCTAAAACAGGGCAGGTTATTTTCACCATAGACACCTCCTTTACTTTGGGAACTGAGAAATATATTGACCTGTTTCTTTCCCTTGATGGCACAAAGAAATAGGACACAAACAGTCTGCAGTCAACTGGTGGAGAATGAAGCTGGCCCTTGTCTGCTGAGCAAATAGAATCTCTCTTCCCTGTTCCATCTTCACATGAGAACATCAGCTCGAGAGCTCCTAGACATAGAAATTCCTCTCTTTATATATCTTCCAGCTTCCTCTATAGGCTATCTTATCCTCTGAGAAGCCTTTATATTGAGAACCATGATTGCAACTTGAACTCACATCATTTATTTTACCAATTGGACCATTTAATAATTCAGAGCTGGACTCTGGAGCCAAATGACCCAAGTCCAACTATTTCTCTGCCTTAGGAATGTCATTTCCTTGGTCTGGGACTTAATTTCCTTATTTGCAAATGGAGTTAATAATAGTACCTGATACTAAGTTGTTGGGAACATTAAATCTGATAATTCCTATAATGTACTGAGTGGTGCCTCATTAAGAAATACCAGGCATTTGCCTTTTACCATTTTCTTTTTAATGAGGACATACATATCTTAGAAGTATCAAGTTATTTGTTAAAACAAGAAATCAGTATTATTCGAAGCCTACCTTTCAAACTCTGCTAGCCAAAATCTCTCCTGCACTTGGCCTTTATGAGAAGGAGACAGGTGAGAAAAAATGCCAACATTAAGAATGTTGTCAAGACTCTATTTTAAGGCAGAATCTAGAGTCACCCCTCATTTTCCCTCAATCCTATAATTTTGATCCCTGGGTAGAGATGATAGATGTTCAGAGAGTACCAAGGCCCTGCCACTCTCATTGTCACACGTCAATATTCATCATTACACATTGTATTGAAATATCACACCGTTCCCCATAAACATGTGCAGTTATTATGTGTCAATTAAAAATAATAATAGGCTGGGCATGGAGGCTCATGCCTGTAATCCCAGTACTTTGGGAGGCCAAGGTGGAAGGATTGCTTGAGGCCAGGAGTTAGAGAGCAGCTTGAGCAACAGAGTGAGACCCCATTTCCTCAAAAAATTTAAAAAAGTTAGCTGGGTGTGGTGATGCCCGCCTGTAGTCCCAGCTACTTGGGAGGCTGAGGCAGGAGGATTGCTTGAGCCCGGGAGTTTGAGGTTACAGTGAGTTACGATCAGGCCACTGCACTCCAGCCTGGGTGACAGAGTAAGACTCTGTCTCTGAAAAAATAAATTAAAATAAATAAAATAAAAAAATATCAGTATGAACTTATGATGTATTTTAACTTAAAATGTATATGCCCTAGAGCAGTGACCAACCCAGAAACAATACACACCCCTGGCACTCAGATTTTTGTTTCTAACTGCTATTTCCCACTGAATCACACCACTGGGAAACTGGCCAATTCAAGGTGTCGGAGTGGAAACAAACAAGATGAGCTTCCCTAGAGTGTCTTGTCATAGAAAAGAACACAACAGTTCCCAAAGACTACAGGTTACAAAGTTATAGGTCAAAAGGACTCAAAGCCAACCTGAAAAGTGCATACTGGCCAGAGATGGAACAGTTTGAGCATCAGTGAGCATACTAAGCGCAAGGGATTGAAACACATAAAGTCCATGAGTTTTGTAATAATATATTCATGAATTTATTACAAAATATTGAAAAAAAAAACCTTATTGGTAACCTTTGGACAATGCTAGGGAACCAACTCATTGTTTCAAAAACCTACGTGAGGGGGAAAAACCAAGCATTTACTGTATTCTGCCTTTTTATCAGCTCTCTCTCAGGCTAACCAAATAGTTGATGAGTGAGACATTGTTCCAGGTAATAAATGAAGGAGGAATAGTAGAATTGGAATATCCCTGTATTGAAAATGCTAATGAATTAACAGATCCAGGCAATGATGGTCGATGCCTGCTAATGTTACAAAAAGAGACAATCAGAAATTTTTATTTCCTGAAGAAACTACTCACATCACCTATTAAGCAGTCATGAAAAAATAAATGAAATCTGCGTCTGTGTCTAGATTTAAGCTGAAATTCTACCGATTTTCCGCAAAAATACGGGAGAGGGTATAAGCCTGTTAAATGACACCATGAGAATGTCATCAACAAAATCCAGACTGTGGAGAACTGCAACCAAACACCGAGTTTTTTCAACCAAAAATGCAATGCGATGAAACAATAAGGTAGAAAGGGAACCTCTGCATTAAAAGAGACTCAAGAGCCACATGAACAAATCCTGACATATGGACCTTCTGTGTATTCTAATTAAAAAAAGATTTTTTAAAAAGTATATAGGATAATCAGGGAAATGTGAACACTTGAAAATATTAAGCATAAAAAAAATTCTGGGTGTGATGATGGTCTTGTGGTGACATTAGAAAAGGGAGTCCTTGACTTTAAGAGAGTCATACTGAAGTATTTACAGATGAAATGGTACGACGTCTGGGGTTCACTTCAAAATAATCTAAGGAAAGGAGAACACTGGTAAAAATATGGAAAAAACAAGATTGGTCATGAATTGAAGATTTTTAAAACTGGGTGATAGGTACAGGGGGCTCCATTATTCTGTTTTTTCTCTTTTCTGTTTGACATTTCCCATAATGACAAGTTTAAAAAGTACATAAAGTGACCTACATTTATGTAAACATTTCTGTAAATGACCTAACTGGGCTATAACTAATAAGCCTTGCAGATGGGTAAAGATCTACCAGCCCAGTAACTTTGCCACGCTGTTGGAGGCCCTGAGAGTGGATGGCAGCACCGCCTTGAGATCGCAGAAGGAAACCACCCCGTCAGGAAGTGAACAACAGACAGCGCGGATGGCATTTTCAGTTCTTATTCTACTGCCAGTGTGTGCATTTCCTGTCTTGTAGTTCTCCCAGCTCCTTGTGGGTGCCTGACAGTGACAGTGACTGGTAGCTTTTTTAGATTTGGAGCCTATGCCAACTTCTTTTCCTCCTCTGAGTTAGCTGTGGGGTGTAGGGACCACTGGGTGAAACTATTCTCTGGTTAGATAGGGGAATTTTCCAGTATCACCAGAATGAGTCTGCGGTTTCACTTTCTATATTATATTACATGTATGTAATATATCATATATATCTTAGGTATATATGATATATTTTTTATCATGCTTATATATATGAGGGCTGTCCGGAAAGTATCCAGCCATTGTATCCATCGTATCCATGGCTGGATACTTTCTGGACAGCCCTCATATATTACATATGAGACTATATATAGTCCCATAGTCCCTTGTATGTATATAGGGCTTGACAGTTCCCAACTGTTTTCTGATATATTGATTCATTCAGTGAATATTTATTAAATGCTTAAATAGCTGGCATTGCATCAGATGAGGAGGCTACAGTATGAAAAGACCAGATTCTAAGTTACATGATAGTGTGGGGAGATGTCAATGCCCTGGTGAAAAAACTAATTGCAGATTCGATTTTGAAAAGACCTATGGGGAAAAATTAAACAGAGCTCTGGTAATGATTAATGGACAAAAGCCCTGCTCTAAAAAGAGAAGACCTCTCAGAGCCTGTGACATTTATGCTGAAATCTGAAGGGTGAAAAGGGGCTTCTGGTGATGGAAAGAGTGGAGGGAAAAGCATCCCAGGCACAGGGAATAGCCAGTGCAAAGATGCTGAGTGGGAAAAAGCTGATCGTGGTCAGGAATGGGTTGAGGTCTATTGTGGTCAGAGAATAATGAGTAGGAGGGAGAGTGGCCCAAGGGACAGGAGCTGATCTGGCCTTCAGAACAACTATGGGGACCTGTTCTCATTGTTCCTCCCATTTCACAGATGGGACCACTGAGGCAACCTTCTCGTGTCATTGCTAGTAAGTCACGGAACAAGAAGAGCTTGAGTCCTTTTCACCGGACTCCAGATCCGGTGTCCCTTCCAAGCCCATAAAATAAACCTGTTACAGCCTCAGTCTCCTCTCGTCTCTCTTTTCTCACCACCAGAGAGGTCAATTCCACCTGTGGCTGGTGTGACCGCAGCGAGGGACTTGCACTGGGGGGAGGAAGGTCCCATGTGCTCCTCCAATCGACGTCGGGATTTGTTCACAGGCTTCGCTGTGGGAGTAGGAAATGTGGGCACAACTTTTTAATGGCGTGGAAGTGTCTGTGGGTACCCGGCAGAATTCACTGCCACATCCATCTGCCACTCTCCCTCCGTCTCGCTGAGTAACCCGCGATGTGAGAGGAAGAGCCAGAGCCGCGTTGTGTCATCGGAACAGAGTCCATTAGACACGACTCTGATTTCGGCGGAGCGTCCGTTGGGAACACGGAGCCACTTGCTCTTGTCCCGAGGGCTGCCAGCGGTTGACTCCCGCTCGCCCTTCTTCAGAGAGGAGGAATGTAACGGAAAGCCTTCGGGAGGAGTTTTCCTGCTGGCAGAAATTGTCATGGTGAACTTGAGACAGGTCACAGAGTGGGAGAAATTTAATGGTATCACATTAAAGACCCTTGCTCTGTTGAAGAGGAGGAGGAGGAGGAGGAAGAGGACGAGGAGGAGGAGGAGGAAGAGGAGGAAGAAGAAGAGGAGGAAGACCAAGGAGCAGACAGTGTACTACTAAGCACCTTCCCTATGTTAATCATCACAGAAACCCAGCAAGGCTAGGAATGATCATCGCCTTTCTGCAAATGAGCAAACCGAGGCTAGGCAAGGTTGAGGCCTGGCCCGAGCTCACACAGACAGGAGGAGGCCGAGCCAGGCCTCCGCAGGGCCATTTCCCTGAAGCACAGCTTCTCCCTGGATGCCGTGAAAAGCGAGTGTCCCTAGCTTTCTAGCCCAAATCTCACTTAACTCTAACTTGCGTTGGACTCCGACAACCCGTTGCTGCTTCTTCGCTTTTAAGTCGCGCCTTGCTTACACGGTAGCTTCCTTGTGCTTTAGAAGTGTCATATCCAATTGCCTTTTTTCGTCAAGGAAGAAAAGGCTCAGAAAGGGGAAGAGTGTGTCCAAACTCATCCAGCCAGTCAGCAGCAGAGCCAGCATCCACGTTCTAACTCCAGGTCCACTGCCTTCTTCTCAAACCGTAGCTGTCTTGTTCTCATCCAAGATCTTTTCCTTCTTTACCTTTGTTGTCAAGCTCCAGAGTCAACCTAGTGGAGAACGTTCTTTTGGGAATTAGAAAAGATTTTCAATTTGCTTGGCATTGAGATCGAGGCTAAGAGAGAGTAGACCGAAGTCTACTCTCCTGGAAAAAACTAACCAACTGAATTAAAGTGTGTGCACGTGTGTACGTGTGTGAGCGTGCACATGCGTGCATGCATGGGGTGGAGTGGGGAGGGGTGTGGACACATTTATGTACATACTGCTTAAGATTTAGGGGAAGAGTTGCCTAAACCTGTGCAATGATTGCTTGAGCGCTGCCTTCAACTCCTAGCTTTGGAGTGGGTGGTGCATTGTACACCAAACACCTTTACATTTAACATATGTGCCCCGATACACATAAAGAGCTGAATATGGTGTCTGGCAGTTGGTAGGTGATGCAATTAATTTTAATTATAATTATTAGTTCACTTAGGGTGAGGTAAATACTGTTTCCTCAGTTTTACAGGTTAAAAAATTGGGACTTAAAGGCTTAAATAACTTCCTAAAATCGTTCAGTTGGCAAATGACAGACCCAGGATTCAAACCCAGGTCTGTTTAATTTTTGAAACTGGTGTACCTGCGTGCCAGCTTCATGGTGAGTGGGGCCAGGTAATGAACTGGTGGGTGAGAGATTGAGCACCGTGAGCAGTCAGGAAAGGGGGAGAGTCAGCTCTCTGTTTGTTGTTGGAAACAGAACCAAAATTATTTTGGGCCCTCCTGTTTCAGGTCTTGGATGAACCTCATTTATAGCAGTGAGCTAAACGTAAGCAGGATAGACTATTTGTATTCCACTAATGTGGCAGCCTTTTCCTGGTAAGACTTGGTTCCCAGATCTCATTTGTCACCTGATATGGCGTCAGCCTGGCCACCTGATGGAAAGTGGCTTCTCTCCGAGGGATAAATCTACAAGTCGTGCCAGCTGAATGGCTTCGGAGGACATGTACCATTTGTGAGGCTCCTTCAGGGTGGGAGCTTCCTGGCTGTGATTCCATTACTGGAATTGGAGCCCTGACTCCCATTTTTCTGTAACTCCACTGATGACATCAGTCATGCTGAAAAGATAGAACAGACTTGGCTCTAAATATTCATGGATGCTGGCTGCTCTCAGCACACCTGACCCTTTGAATTGGTTCAGGATCCTGGAGCCTGTGGCTTTCTGTTGGGTTCTAAATACCAACTTTAAAGAGGAGGCTTGGGTTCAACTCTTACTGTTAGTCAAAGGCTCGGCAGTACAGAGGAAGGAACATTTGACAAAGGATCAGAACGCCGGGATCTGGCAGTAACTTGTTTTGTTACATGAGACCAGTTAGTGTCCTCCTTTGCACATGTGAGAGAGTTGGGTTATGTAAGTGTTTCCCAGAATACAGGGTGCATATCACCTAAGGTAAATGAGATGGTTTTAGGTGGTGGTCTGTAGCCTTGGAGAACATGGACTCATATAGTAGGCATGTCATAGTGTCTACCTAGATTTTAATAATGCAGTTTGTTTTATTTTTCTGGTGATTATATAAGTGATGCAGGGCTTCCCATTTGTGGAAGCTATATAATTTCCTTTAAAATAGGTTAATTACATTTTGAAAGGTGAGTTGATTTATGGACTAATAATAAGTAATGGGAAATATCTGTGATTGGCATTGAAGAGAAATCATGATTGTGGCGTTGTCTGTGTCTTCCTTTAATTCCATCATATATTTTGAGGTTCTGTTATTAAGTTCATACACATTTAGGATTGTTCTATCTTTCCGATGAAGTGATCCTTTTCTCATTATAAAATGCCCTTCTGGTAATAACTCCTCATCTTGAAGTCTATTTTATCTGATGCTAATAAAGACACTCCAGCCTTCTAATGGTTACTGGTTGGGCAGTATATCTTTTCTCATTAATTGACTTTGAATCTGTCTCTGTCTTTTCATTTAAAGTGCATCTCTTGCAGATAAAGAATAGTTGGTCTTTTTTTTTAAATATCCATTCTAGTTATTTCTAACTTTTAGTTCACTACCATTTATTGAAGTGTTTGGACCGGGTATTCCATTTTATCCTTGTTTTCCAAATTTCCTCTCTGTTTTTCATTTCTCTCTTCTCTCTTTCCTGTTGTATTAGTTTTTCTATTGCTGCTGTAACAAATCATCACAAACTGAAGGATTGTGGGTCTGAGGTCCCTTTTACTTGGTGTCTGTGGGCTGGGGGCTGGTCTTTGCTCCTGGAGGCTGCCTGTATTCTTTCTCATGCTTTCCTCATGGTCCCCTCCAGCAATGCCGGTCAAGGTCGTCTCACACTGTGAATTTCTCCCACTTCTCTGCCACATCTCTCTGACTGCAGCTGGAGAAAGTTCTCTGCTTTTAAGGGCACGTGCGAATAGACTCAATGGAATAATCCAGTGTAATCTCCCTGTTTTAAACCCCATAACCTTGATTACATTTGCAAAATCCCTTTTTTACTGCAACATAACACATTCACAGGTTCCAGGGATAGAGGTGTGGACATCTTTGGGGGCCATTCTGCCATCACACCTACCTTCTTTTGGATTTTTATAATATTTTAGAACTCCATTTTAACTGATTGGCTTTTTACCTACACTTCTTTACATGACCATCTCAATAGATGCAGAAAAAGTATATGACGAAATTCAGCACCCTTTCGTGATAAAAATGCTCAGCAAACTAGTCATAGAAGGAATGTATCTCAACATGATAAAAGCCGTTATACAACAAGCCCACAGCTAACATCAGACTCAAGGGTGAAAATTGAAAGCTTTTCCTCTAAGATCAGGACCAAGACAATGATGCTCAATCTTACCACTTCTACTCAACATAGTGCTGGAAGTCCTAGCCAGAGCAATTAGGCAAGAAAAAGAAATAAAAGACATTCAAATTGGAAAGGAAGAAGTAAAATGATCTCTTTTTGCATTTTAAAAGTGATTACTCATTTTTAAAGGGATTGCATTAAATGTCTTTAGTTTTTCACATGCTACTTAGGGTTAGTATTGTACCACTTCACATACAATGTAGGAACCTTTTAGTGTATAGCACATTAGTACCTCTCACTGTCCTTTATGCTATAGTGTTATATGTATTGCATCTATACATTAAAACACCACATGGCAATGTAAGGATTTGTGCTTTAAATAGTCATTTGCAAAGGTATTTTTAAACATTAAGAGAAAAATTAGTATTTTATGCTCACCCATATATTTATGCTTCTAATATTCTTTATTAATTCCTGAAGTAATATGAATTTCCCCCTGGTATCATTTCCCTCTGGTATCAACTTAAAAAACTTCCTTTAGCATTTCTTGAAGTGCTGGTCTGCTGGAATGAATTCTTTTAGTTTTCTTTTATCTGAAAAGTCTTTAATTTGCTTTCATTCTTGAAGGACATTTTCACCAAGTATAGAATTTGGGGGTTTTCTTTCAACACTTGAAAAACATTATTCCACTGTCTTCTGAACTTTATAATTTCTAGTGTTAGGTCTGTGAAAATTTTGAATCATTCTTTTCTGTCTATAAAGTACTATTTTTCCCTTGCTAATTTTGAGATTTTCCTTTTCTTTTGATTTTCATCAGTTTGACTATGATGTGCCTAGCATGGCTTTCTTCACATTTATCCTGTTTGGGATTCTCTGAGTTTCTTGAAATTATAAATTTATGTCTTTTACCAAATTTGTTTATGGCCCTTGTTCTTCAATATTTTTTCCTGCACTCTTCCCTCTGTATCAGGGACTTTAATCACATGCATGTTAGACCTTGCTCTGTCCAGTTTTAAAAGCCTCTCTGCTTGAGTCATTTCTATCGCTCTATCTTCAAGCTCCCTGGCTTTTGCCTATGTCATTTCCATCTCATATTAAATGTCTATTTGGTAAATTCTTTATTTCAGATATTTTATTTCTCAGTTCCAAATTTCTGTTTTATTTTTGTATTTGTTCTTCTGCTGAGATTTCCTATATTTTTCTTTTTGACAAGCATATTTTCTTTACCCCATTAAGTATATTGTTGTAATAGCTGCTTTCATATCTGGGTCATACTGGGTCTGTTGACTCTTTTTTCCTTGAGAATAGGTCACATATTCTTGTTTTTTCTTTTAGTACATAAAGTAATTTTGAATTGTACTGGTACTTTGTGAATGCTATATTGTGGGATCTCAGTGTTATGTTTATTCAAAGAATGTCATATTTGTGTCTTAGCAAGTAGTGAACCTGGCTAGACTTAAATTTCCAACTCTGACTCTTGGATGGCAGCTCAATTCTCAGTTCTTTTTTGGGTTTAGATGTGAACTACTTTGAGCCTTCTCCACTCATCTCTCATTCAAGTATTGGCCAGAGATTTGGGCAGAGTTTACATGTATATTCCAGAGATTCCCTTTTCTAAGTCTCTTGTTTCTGGGATTTTTATTTCATATTCTGTTGGCCATGCATTCCTAGGTCTCTAACTTCCACCTTTTAAGGCCAGGATGTTGGCTCTCCTATTAGAGGTCGGGCTACCCAATGCCATTCCTGGACAGCAGCATGCATGGCATCAGGCCTGGGTGATAAAAATGCAGAACTCATGCAAAAGGTGAGCCCGTCTTCCATGTTCCAATGCCCCTCTAAAATCTACTGGCTATTTTCATTCTCCAGAGCCTTTGGGTAGTTTTTTTTTCCCCCTCTTTCCAGTTTTAAGCTTTTTTCTGTTTGGGCATGGAGAGAATCTATTAGGATCTTACTCTACCATACTAGAAGCAGAACACATCTAGCTTCCTGTCACTGCTCTCTCTCACCCTTCCACACCGCGGGTACTGGCATGAACTGTCTTCACAGATAAACTAAGTCAGATAATCTTTATGGTTACGTTAAACTGAAACGTCATCTCCTTCAGCCATCTCATTCACTGACCTGACTCTCAGTTTTCTATTCTTATATATTGCTGCTGCAAAATTTAGGAGATTGAAACAACAGTCACTTTATTATCAGTCATGATTCTGTGGGTTGACTGGGCTCTGCTGGGTGGTTCTTCTGCTCCATGTGATGTCAGCTGGGGCTGCAGTCCTCTGAGGGCAGAAATGGGCTGGGAAGTCCAAGATAGCTCATCACATGGCTAGTGGTTGGTGCTGGCTGGTGGCTTGCAGGCTCAGCTGAGTGTCTAATGTGGCAAAGAATGGGATTTGGGATCTGAGTTGAAGTGCTCAAGGACAAGTGTTGCTTGAGGGAGGATGTGTAAGCTGCCATTTCTCTTAAAGGTTAGGCCTTTTTAGCTACACAGCCACAGTGCCAGACAGATGCAAGAGGAGGATAAAGCAACTCCACCTGTCAATGAGAAGGATGGCAAAAAAAGTATGGACATCTTTAATTTACTCCACTTGATATGGCCTGCTCTTGTTTCTTCCTATCACCCACGGCCTTTGTTGACACCTTCACCATCTCTTTACAGAATTCCTGAAATAGCCTTCTAACCTGTCCCCTTCCCTCCAGTCTGCCTCTCTCACATGTCTATCTACACAAATCTTCTGCCTTCTCCAGAAAGACTTCCTTTATCTCTCAGAGCGAATAGAACTTTTCATCTTTCTATTATTCCATAGCATTCTGTACATACTTTAGCATTTACTGTGTTATCCTGCTATGATAAGATCTATTTGTCTTCCTCAACAACCAGTCTGAGTTTCTCAGGGGAAGGGACCGTATTTGACATGTCCAACATTTCTCCCATTGAGAGTTCACCAGTCTATAATTTCCTTAAAATTGGCGAATTTGCCTATTTTATTCATCATATCCTCAGTTCCTAGCTTTTTGTCTGGCTCATAAGAGATGCTTGATACGGATTTCTTGAACTGGAATGATTTTTTTTTTTTTGCAATTCACATCATTAGATAAGGCAGAACCAGACCTGGATTCCAGATTTGTTTCCTCTCTAAGAAGTGTGAGATGAAATGTGCTTTAAGTATTAAACTCTCACTGAATTTCAGACTTAGTATAAAAAAAAGAATGTAAAGTATCTCAATAATTTTTATATTGATGGCACATTAAAATGATAATGTATTGCATATAGTGGGTTGAATAAGATACATTATTAAAATTAATTTCAACCTGTTTCTTTTTACTTTTTTAAATGTGGCTCCTAGAAGATGTAACATTACACGCGTGGCTTGCATAATACCTCTGTTGGACAGCACTGACATAAAAACAGAGTTTCTGTGGGGAGGGGAGGACTAAGAACAGCTGACAGTGGATCGAAGAGTGCGTGGAAGGTGAAGATGTGGAACTGTGGTTCTCAAAGTGGGGACTCTGGACCAACATCATCAGTATCACTTAGGACAGGACAAAAATGCACATTCTCAGGCCTGTGCCGGTCCTAGTGAATCAGACACCGTGGGGGCAGGGCTCGTCAATCTTTCTGTTAAGGAGACTTTCAGGCAATTCCGATTCAATCTAAAAGTTTAGAACCCTGCCCTTTTGAAATCAAATCACTCCTAGTGCAAAGATTCTCAAACCTTGGGGCGCTAGTTAAAATGCAGACTTGGGGCCTAGGATGCTGCATATTTAAAAGATGTCAAGATTATTCTGATGAGATACCAGAATATATTATAAAGCATGGGTTGCAAAATATTTTATGTAGAGGGCTAGATAGTAAATATTTCAGGCTTGGCAAACAACTTCGCTGTCGTAACAAAAACAGCCACAGACAATACATTCAGGGACGAGTGTGGCTGTGCTTTTGGGCGGTATAAAATAGGCTGCGGGCAGGACTTGGACTGTGGGCCATCGATTTTCAATCCCTGCTTTAGAGTCTAAGTATTACCCTTTGTTTGATCCTGGGCGATTCCTCATTCACTCATTCATTCGTTCTTTAATGCAACACTTTTTATTGGTTCTTGGCTGTGTGCAGACACCGACCAGCTATCAGAGATTGGCTGTTAACTTCCCGGGAAGATTCTTGCTTTCATGGAGGTTGCAGTGTCATCAACTGTGGGGCAAAGTATTAAGTGGGGTCAAAGTCTATTGTAGTTTCTGCTTAAAATGGGGGAGGGAGAGTTTAGTAGCGCTCCAAGGAGTCTCAGATTCCATAGCCCAGCCCGTTATGCTTTGTGTTCATTTCCCGGCTTTCTAGCTGTCCAACTTGTAATGAAGCTAAAGCAACTTTGGGAGCATTTTTGGTTCCATCCCCCCAGTTGCCTTGAAATTCTCTGCAAATGGTTTACAAAGTCTCCTTTACCCACCACCAGGCTACAGCCGTGTGTGACTCAGACCAGACCAGCTGGTTGATATGGTACAGAGGGTTAGGAGAGGAATCTGTTCTAGCTGTTGGTATGGAGATGCTGAAACACCATGTAGTGTTTGTTCTGCCAGCAGACGAGTATGCAACTGATAGTATTTAGTGAAAAAGTCTTACTTTATTAGGAACTTTTATCTAAATGGAAGCTCTCGATTTGTGCATCTTTTGGAGTTGTTCCTTAAGACCTGAGTATTGCCAGGATTTGCAACTGATTTGGTTCGGATTTGCATGCCTATTGACAGCAGAGGATTTGGCATTTCCTTCTCATGCTCTTGAATCAGATGTTATAATAACAATGTTAATATCAGAGCAACTAATGGTTATTAAGCACATGCTATAAGATAGCCATGTCATATGTGGTAGGAAGAATGATGGCTCCCTAGAGACGTCCACACCCTAATCTCCGGAATCTGTAAATATGTTTACGTGGCCAAAGGGTCTTCGCAGCTGTGATTAAGCTTCAGGGCCTTGAGATGGAGAGACTATCCTGGATTAACCAGGTGGGCCAGAATTTATCCTATGAATCCTTAAAAGTGAAGAGCCTTTCGAGGCTGTGGTCAGAGAAAGATGTGTGGATGGAGGAGGGGTCAGAGAAGCGTAGTACTGCTGACTGTCAAGATGGAGGAAGGGGCCACGAGCCGAGGAGTACAGGTGGCCTCTGAAAGCCAGGAAAGGTAAGGAGATGAATTATCCCCTTGAGCCTCCAGAAAGGAAGGCAACCCTGCTAACACCTTGATTTAGTGCAGTGAGACCCATTTTGTAGTTCAGAACCACAGATGTGTGACGTAACACGTGGGTATTGTTTAAGCCACCTCCAGGTTGGTGGTAATTTGTTATAGCAGCAATAGAAAGCTAACACACCATGGCTGACCTCATTGAATCCTCACAAGAACTCTAAGTTAAGTACTAACATTGACCACATTTTTAGGAAGAGGAGTCGAGGCTGAGTAATGGTACAAGACCACGTATTTATCATGCAGTGGACCCAGGATTGGACTGTTGTTTCCAGAGCCACACTTGTACTGTGAATTCACACGGGCTCCACGGTAGGGAACTCTGTGTGCATCCCTGGGCAGTCCCCATGAGATCATGCGGCTGCGCCTTTGCACACGCGCCTTTGAGGATGCTCTTGTCTTCTCCAAAGAGCCACCTGGCAAGCTCTGCTTCTCCATCTTTCGATTCTCAGGCCGTGTTTTGTCTTCTTAGTAGCCCTCTCCAAACCTGGCATCAGGTCACATGGCCCCTTCCTCCCGTGCCTCAAGGACATCCACATGCCCCTTTACGACACTTACTATACAGTGCGATGTTGGCTTTGTGGTGGTCTTCCTCCCAAACTGTGAGTTCCTCCAGCTCCTGCATCACAAGCCTTACCTCTCTTTTATTAATACCAGGACGTAGCTCTGTGTCTGGAACCAGCCTACTAAAATGCAAGCCCCATGGGGGCAGGGAGTCTTGTCTGTCATTGCTGTATTCCAGCGCCTAGAACAATGCCTGGCACGTAATAGCTATCCAAGAAACATCTGTTGGATGGGAGAGTTAATGACTAGCAGGTTCTCAATAAATAAATGGTTGTAAAAATTTGTGCTATGAGGCATAAGCTGAACATTTGTCTGTATTCACATAAATTGCACCAATTCAGCTCATTTTGTGCCTTTTTCATACGAACTCCTCTGTATTTATCCACAAATTCATTTATCCAACAAACGTTTTACAGAGACGGAGGGTTAATAAACCTGTAGCAATTGTCTCAAAGCCTTTTATTTATGTTTCAACAGTACTTTGTGGAGGTATAGCTTACATATAGTATAATGCCTGAATCTTGCGTGCAGCTCAGTGTATGTTTACATGTGTGTACAACTGTGTGACCGCCACCCAGATCAAGATACAGAACATTGTTAGTGCCCTAGACAGTTCTGTTTTGCTGCCTTCCCACCGACCCCAAGATAACCCCTATTCAGAATTCAATCACCATAGATTAGTTTTGCTTGTTTTGAACTTGATCTAAAATTTCTATTCTTCCCTGTTACAAATGGAATTATATAGCATGCATTCTTTTGTAGCTGGCTTCTTTTGCTTTAGCCCGATGCTTTTTGAGGTTCATCCACAATGTTGGGTGTGGAAAGTTCTTTACTTCTGCACCCCACTAGTGATGCCCCATATTATTAGATGAATTCCCAGTCTGGAGGATGTGACCCCCTGTTGAATTACGGCTCCTTGTTACATCCGAGTGGTACCCAGTGATCTAGGCCTGTGATGTCTTCCTCGTAGACTACAGCTTCAGTGGTTCCTGGGTGCACAGTCGAGGCTTATGACGGGCCATTCAGTAAGCGAGTACGTGAACAAGTACTGTACTTCTCTGACAACCTATTAGGTGCCCAAATCATCCACCTACTGGGTGCTTACTACATACCAATCACTAGAGTGCTGAACGTTTTACATCCCTTATCTCATGTAACAAAACAACAACAATAACTCACTTGGTAAATACTATTAGCTCTAGTATATAATAACTCAGGAAATTGAGGCTACCAAAGTTACATGTTGGGCCCAGGTGATACAATTAATAAAAGACGGACTGGTTGACTCCAAAGCATATATTCTCCCTACCCACCCAAGCTTTGTATTTTTTAAGTTAGTTAATTTTTCATTTAAAAGGGAAACAGGTTAATTATCGAAAATTTGAAAAATACATAAAAGCAGAAGAAAACATAAAGGCATCCATGTGCTACAACCCAAGGATAATCACTATTAATATTTTGGGGCATATTGCCATTTTGCTTTATTTTCTGCATCTAGTTTATTACTTGTTTATTTAATATAGTTATGCTCACAGTATGCATGCAAAATTATATCCTGCTTTTTCATGTAACTTTCTCCTAGGTCATTATAAACTCAGTGGCTGTAATCTATTTCATCCAATATTCAACTATTTATGAATTACCTATTATAGGACACTGTTCACTGATCCCCTTTTATGTGCAGAGCACTATGCAAAGCTCTCTTTTTTTTCACCACTAAGCTCTACTGTCTCCTACCTGAGCCAGCTTAGTTGGGTCCCAACCAGACACACCATCTCTGCCTTAGCACGTGGAGGTTCCTGGCTTATGTGCCTGTGTTGGGTTCTCAAGTTTTGATGCTATTTGCTACTTTTTTAATTAATGAAAGAAGAAAACCACAAGAAAACCATGGACAGGTCCCTGTAGATCCCTTGGGCTCCTTGCTTTGGCACAGTGGGAATCCTGTGTGACAAATCAAAGCAGAGACTCGTGGAATAGATCATCCCAGGTGAGGCGTTCAGACGTCGCATGTGGGGTGCTTGGGCTGCATATTTAAATACTAACAAGGCTTGCTCTGCAAATAGATTGAAAAGATTCCAAAACCTGAGTGCCGTCACTTGATTTTCAGGATCAGGTGGAGCCTGCAAGCCTGCTACGAGCTCTTACAGGAGGATGTGCAGGGCTCAAGGACTTGAAATAGGAGGAGGAGACACGACATCAGGAATTTCGCCCCAGGTTCAGGGATGAAAGCTGGTGGGTGTGTTGGGGTGAGCAAATGAAACTAGCTTTTTACTCTCTTAGGGCGTTGGAGATATTTTCAAGAGGGCTGGCTGTGAATCATTTGAGGCTGATTGCAGGGCCTTTTGGCAGAAGAGTGCAAATCCAGCCTATTGCTCTGGTCCAGATGATTACTTGTCCTTGTGATGCTCAAGAGCAAATATTTGAATGGAAATGAGAATTATGGGGTAGCATCGAGACAGACCACATCTGCTTAAAGGCTCCTAGCAGTTGCTCAGTGGCTCGGGGAAAGATGGCTATAAAAATTTGTGCTGTGAGGCATAAGCTGAACATTTGTCTGTATCCACATAAATTAGCACCAATTCTGCTCATTTTGTGCCTTTTTCATACCAACTCCTCTGTGTTCATCCACTAATTCATTTATCCAGCAAATATTTATTGAACAGCTCCCGTATGCCCAGCACAGTGGATACGTCAGTGAGCCAGCCCCTGCTTGTATGGGCTTTATAGTCTGTTGGGGCAGTTTACACTTTGGTATCTATTCTGCCCCCGATTATACGTGGCTTGGGGAGAGCTGGAGGTATGAAGCTGTTCGGGTTCTAATGTCTGCCCTCAGTAGCTTGCGGTCTGCTATGAGAGCTAATATATACAACCGAAACCTACTATATAGCAAACATTCTTTCCTGTCTCTCTGTAATTCTTGATAGTTCACTTTGGTGAGATGCTTCCATCCCAGGGGGTCTTTCGTAGGGCCAATTTGAAGACAATTCGTCTCAGAATCTGCTTTAAAAATACAGATTCCTGGGCCTCACCTCAGACGTACTATACCAGGTAAAATCTGTGGGAATAGGGCCCAAGGAGACCATGATCAAGACTTGGAAGTGGGACCGAACTTGTGTGTGTGTGTGTGTGTGTGTGTGTGTGTGTGCGCGCGCGCGCGCACGCAGTCAGTAGGGCGCTGGATAGGTGCGAGGAGTAGTCGTAGTAAGTTTGGCAGCTCACAGTCTGGTTTGCCTGCAAAGATGGGTTTAGAGCCAACGTTGCCCAATCCAGCAAGAGGGAGCCGGGCCCTGCGGCAAGTCAGCATTCAAGGATGGATGTCGTAGCACGTTCAGGGAGGACTGGATGACATCGATGGTGATTACGACAGCGACTAAATGTACTGGGAGTTCATTGCATGCCAGGTGCTTTTACATCCATTTCTCCCTTTATCCTCACAGTCACTTATGCAGAAGGTACAGTTAGCTCCATTTATGGAGGAGGAAATCAGGCACAGAGAGGTTAAGCACCTTGCCCAAAATCACCCGGCTTGGATATAGCAGAACTGGAGTCCTAATGCAGTTTCTTGCTGTCTCTCCTTTCCAGTATAATTGACAGGAAAGACCATAAATATGCAAAACAAGCCAATCTGTCCTTTGGGGAAGATCTTCGTATCATTAGCAAGTGATACTCACGGGGGTGGCTGATGTGACACTCTGTAACTCTAAGAGTACGCTTGCTGGAAACCTCCAGAAAGTGGTTCAGGTGATGTTCTCCTCTCCAGGTCTGTAGAACAGTTTTCATGTGAGGCTCACAGGGATCTGGAAATTACCTCTCTGGGCAACCAAGCACTTCAGAGATGTCATGAGTCATTTGGGGTTGTTAAATAGCCCATTTAAAGAAGAATTGAGATTGCCCATTTTTTTGTGTGCTTTCCTATGCCTGGAAATTCTGGCCCCATCGCTAAGTATGATATGATTGCATCATCTGAGTAATCTCCCTTCCTCTAGGAAAGTGCCTCTCGGGGTTTGTATTTGCTTTATTTCTGCTACCCAGTGCATGCAGAGAACAACTGTGGGTTGTGATTTTGTTCCTGGTAATGTCTTTCAGAGTGAATTGGGGTTTCATAAGGGAAGGCATGAGAAAGATCCTTAAAGAAAACCACAGTGTCTGGACCCAAATGCTGAGGAGTGCTTTTAGAAGTGGAAGACGTTGTTCCTTCTTGGACAGCCCTTGGGGCATGGGTGGCTGTGTCACACAGGGAGAGCTGCCCTGGGTTTGGAGTTCAGTCCTGTTTCCACTGTTTGTGTTCTGAACCTGGCTGCTCCTTTAACTCATGTGTAACACTGGTGTCTGGGACCAGGTAGGTTCTGGTCTCCCTGGATGAGCACAGGCCCAAAGCAGGGAGCACACCGGGCCAGAGTGAAGGCTTAGGGCATTCCCAGAGTGGGGGAAGTCAGGAGCTTTCTGTGATCACAGAGAAGCAGCTAATAAGGGAATTAACACCTTTTCTCTGATTAGCAGCCAGGGAATTATTGAAAGGGATTATATAGAAGCTGTGAAAATATTCTAGGGCAACTGAGAGGTAAAAGAAAGGTAATAGTCTTTTCTGTGGGTATAGAGGAATAAAAATACATTTTATCTGTAGAACACCAGTCTGTCTCACCCTCCCCACAATGGCTTCCTTTCAGACCCTCACACTTGCCTCCTACCACAGGGCCTTTGCACATGAAGCTCTCTCTTCAGCAGAGACACCCTTTCCTCTTCTCTTTGCCTAGGTAACTGCTATCCCAGTGTCCCAGGGAAGTCTCTGACCATCTATAGTTCTGTTTCCCCCATGGTTGGGTGCTTAAAGTACCATAAACTTTTCCCACAAAACTTGAATATCAGTAGCAATTTCCTGTGTGTGTGGCTATTGGATTAAATGCTTGCCTCCCGCATGTAGGCATAAGCTCTGTGGGTGAGATACCATGGCTGTCTGTGTTCCCCACTGGGTCTCCAGCCTTGAGCACAGTGCCTGGTATAGAGATGAATAAATAGTAGAATAAATGAATGAATTAGTTAAAGAAAGACATAGTTACATCATACTTGACATCTGGTCCTTTGTGCAGTTCTGGAAGTTGGTAAGACTGGTACTATTTGTCATTCCCATGAGGAGACTGAAGCTCTGAAGATCAGCAAATGAAGTGACTTTCCTAAGACGTACAACCCACATGTGGTAGAAGCAGTACTGGTACAGAACCCCCAAGAATCTGAATTTTTATTCATCTTTGCTTTAAATGTGTTGCTTATAAGGAGAAGTTTTAGAAACTTAAAAATTAAAACAAGCAGAAAACAACAAAAACAAAAATGAAAGGCAACAAAGCCCACAGGACAGTGGATTATTTTCAACAGCCTCACCTCAGTGTCACCTGTATTTGAAGAAGGTCTACTTATGCATTTAAATGACCTGGCACACGTCTCAGTGCTCACCTGGTAGCAGCAAGGAGGGGCTGATTCCAACCCTTGGGGATAGTTTTGCACCTTGATCACGAGGTTAAGCAACAAAACCTGCCAGGGATGATGAGACAACCTTAAGGGGTGATGTGGAAATAATGGCAGGAACCAAAACCTGATACCTGGCAGAGACATGTCAGCACGAGACTCTGGGCGTTTCTGCACAAAGGCCATGCCACCTGCTGAGTTACCTGGCCTGTTGCAGTTGGAGATGAGGAGAGAATCTGAATTCAATGTCTTCCTTGATGCCGTGTGACTCGAGGAATTCATTTTCCATGACACACTTGGACAAGACTCCTGACTTCATTTAAAACAAGCCAGTAAACCAGAAATGGAATTAGGCCCCTACTGTGTGATCAGTAAAACAAAAGAAAAAGAAAAAAAATAAAACATCACACACAGTCCCTGCCTCCATGGAGTGTATATTCCAGTGGGGGACACATACACTCATGAAAGATGCCTATAAATAAATGTTAATTCACATTGTATGAAAATACAAGGCAGAACATGGAGAGAGGAGATTTACCTAATCAATGAGGTTAGGGAAGGTGTCCATTAGGAAATGATCCAGCAATGAAATGAAGAAAGACAGGAGTTAGACCACGAAGGAAGGAACATTCCAAGGGAGATAGAACAGTCCGAGCAAAGGCCCTGTGGTAGGCCAAGGTGGCTGAGAGGCCAGTGCATCTGGGGAGGAGAAAGCACAGGAGTGTGTGGCTGAGACCAGATTACAGGGGTAGCAGGACGCAGACCCTGCTGGTGTCTACAGGCCCTGCAGTGGTTTGTTGTATTTGTCCCAGGAGCCATTTGACACCGAGTGGTCAGTGCTAGACTGGAGATGAGCTCAGGCTGTTGAGACGGTGAAACCCTCCCCTTGACTCCTTGGCTGCAAGGATTTATTGAGTGGCCCACAGGGATGACACCAAACTCATCCCCGGCCTCAACCAGTCTGCAGAATAAGCACATCGTGATGCCGGGTGATAGAATCCACATCATCACAGTCGCTATTTGCATAATAACTGCACAGTAAGTCTGACTGCACTCGCTACAAACTTACCACTCGTCACGATGAACAGACAGGACACCGGCCTGGGGAAAGGAGGACTCTGGCTGTTGCTGAATTCTGGGGCTCGTCTCACAGCCTGACTAGGATGCATTTCATCTACGCGTGGAGCGATTTGAGTGTTGGGGAGAGAGATTCATTTAGAGGCAGAAGGCACATTAAAATCTCAATTTTTTTTTTGTACCAGCAATATCTCTAATTTGTGGCCTGAAAGTTTTGCTTGGCAAGGGTTTAAAAAATGGAGAGTTGGGGTTGTATGCCAGGACTTTCTAATTGCCATCTCACACGAGCTTTAGAATAGGTGTCACCTGTGCAGGCTATTAATGCGTTGAGTGTTCAGTGGCCCCTCGATGTTCCCCCATCAGATATAGTGCCTTGGATTTTTAATAAGCTCTTTTCTCTGTCCTGTTCAAATCAGAGGGTTTTGGAACAAAGCCTTGAGGAGACATCAACAGAAAGATGATGCAATGTGCGCTAGCTGCAAAGCGCAGCCATCTCGACTCCGAGAGTGTCTGTGAAGCTGCCTGTCTCAGTCTGCCGACCATGTGCACATTCAGCCTCCCCTTTCTTCCTGTTCTTCGGGACATAAGACATATTGGTTGTATGTTTTCTCTGCAAGGAAAAAGGGATGTCCAGAATAAAGAATGAAGGAACCTCGTTCTTCGACACCGAGGGTGTATTGCAAGCATGCGTTTTGGACTTAAAAAGGAAAAATGCTCACTTCATCTTCCTTTAGCATGTAGGGACATCCTGTATTTTCCGGCACGAGATTCTCAGTCAGAGGTAGAGGACATGGGGAATGGGGAAAGAGAGGAAGACAGGAGGAGAAGCCACCTGACCCAAGGTTCAATCTCGGCATTGAGAGGGGATTCTTCCCTCTGCCTCTGAAATACTTTCTTGTTGGAGAGGCCGCATGGGGCACTTATTGATAGAAAGTGTTGGAGCTTCTTTCACCGTCCCCTTCACTTCTGTGTCTCCTTGACTCCTCCAGACCACCCTGAGGTCTGGCATCTACCCGCTTCTCTCCCACTAAAGCCCCCAGGGAACGTCTCACCGCGCTATGCAGCAGTACCTACAGTCTGTCTTCCTGGACGCTAGACACCTTTCGCCATCTTCAAGCTCTTACTCCCTTGGTGTCTAAGCTATCACACTCCCTGGCTTTCTCCTTGTAGCTCTCCTACACTCCTTCTCTGCATCCTTCCCATGCATTCTTTCCCTCCGCCAGCTCAGACTCTCTGATGCTCCCCCCGAAGTTCCCAAGGCTCTTCTCATTCCACGGAAGTTAGGAGATGTCGTCCACAGCTGCCGGCAACCCCTGCAGGTAGACAACGCCTAAATCTCGAGCCTCAGCCCTAACCCTTTCCTCGTCTTCAGACCTGTGTGTCCATCCACCTGCCTGCTGGGCTTCCTCCATGGAGGTCTCATGAGCAGTGAGCCCCAAACTTAATCCCATGTGTGTTTCCCCTTCCCCTACCTATGTCTGCTGTCACCCCCTGTCCACTCATTTGTTCAGCAAACATTGACTGAGCTGCCGCTATATGTCAGCTACAGTGCTACGTGCCGGGGCTGCAACGGTGAGGAAGACAGAAGGGTCCCTAACCTGTTCTCTGCCTTTGTAAGTGATGTCACCATTCACCTGGCCATCTTCCTCCACAACCCAAGACCCCTGCCAGTCCCATCGATCCATTGCCAAAGCCAACTGAATCTACCTCCTAAACATCTCCTGAACCTTTTTTCCCTTTCTTTATCTGTATTGCCATGATCCTAGCTCAGGTCTTTCCCTCTTTTCTGGAATCGCTTCTGTGGGATTGTGCTTGCCGTGCCTTCCTGCCTCCATCCTTCCCTCCTCAAAAACAGTCGTCATGCTCTAGCCAGAGTGGTCCTTCCAGAAGACACAGATCTGATCATGTCATGCTGCTGCTGAAAACATTCTTCAGTGGATTCTTCTCATCCACCCCAGAAAATCTTAGCTCCTCAATCTTTCCCCACTCCTGTCTCTCTCCGTTCTTCCTCCTTCTCTCCCTTCCTTCTTGCCTGACTTTCTCCCTTCCTTCCAACAATGATCGGAATGTCTTCAAATCAGTTCCAGCGATACAGGTATTGAGCTCAGCATACACCAGGCTTTGCCACATGGAGTTGGGATCCATGAACAGACAAACAATATCCCTTACTCACGGAGCTCATATTCTAAAGACAGGAAATAATAAACATAGTAAGAAAAGCATACGAACTATATGGCATATAAAGGCGTTAAATACTACGGGAGCAGGTTCAAGGGTCCTCCACATCGTGAGCCAGACAGACGGGCCTCCCCGTGGGCCCCGCCCCCTTCCCTGGCCGCATGCTCCCCTGCGTTTTCTTTTTTGCTTTTGTTTCCGCAGCACGAAGCTGCTCACGTTCCCAGTGTGCACCGTGCTCCTCAGTCTCTGTGTCTCTGTACACTGCCCTCTGTGTGCTGTCTCTAGATCCTTCCAGCCTATGTCTGGCTTCCTTCCATTCAGAAGCAGCTCAGGGGTCACCTGCTTGGAGCCCTCAGACCCCGTCTCGCTGGGTGAGGTGGGTTTCCACACTGGACCCTGGCGAGGGTGGGCTGAGCTCTGTGGCTCTGCGGCTCGCTTCCTGGTGAGTGTGGGAGGCCAGCGAGCCCCCTGCCCTCCAGCCTTAATTTTTGTACAAAACGGGAAGAAAGAGAGCCTTCCTTCTCTAGGTTTCTCATGGTTGCCACAAGGTTTGCAGCAAATATGAAATACCTGTGGGTGAGGGATGGGAGGTCACTGGGTGGTGTGGGGCGGGGCTCCCCTGGCCTCTGAGTCCCCGAGGAACGTGTCCCTGCTATTGTCAACAGGGGAGAAGACAAACCTACCTGAGGTTAAGAACACGTCCGCCGACTTGGGCTCTTGCCGGACGCCAGCTCTGAGCGTGATGGTGTCTGGGAGGCCCGGGGGCTGAGCACGGACACAAATGAACCATCATTGATTGCGTTTTTCTCCTTCCAAGTAGCAATTTGGAACCCTGTTCAGAGGCTAACATTCAATTTTCCCTTTTATATCATTTCTCAGAAAAACTCTCAAACCATCAGTTTTTCTGTTAAAATCTCTCCCTTTCCACCCCTGGTCTATGTTCCTAATTCCTTTTGTGCCCTGAATTCAATTGTGATGGTGAACGGTGGTCACAGTTAGTTCATCCCCTTCTTTTGAGCTTTAAGTGAGTCTTGGACAGGCTGCCCCGCTTAGCAGTTATTAGAGGCAATGAACAAATGTCAGCTTTTTTGCATACACACATGTGCGCACACACACATACACACAAATGCACAGATGAGAATTTTGTGTTGCTCTCCTAAAGGGTGACAGTATTATATATTTGGTCTGATGGTCTCCAAGGACGTTAGAGATGAATAAATGTGATATTCGTAAGATGCCTGTATCTGCATAAGTCATAGGAATCTCTGTATTCTGTTAGCTTCGGTGGGGAAGTGATTAGCAGGCAGAATATTATGCTCAAGTGAAACGGTGCAGGTTAGGTTATTAATCTCCTGGAGTTATTAGTCCAGAGCTCATCCTTCTGCTGTGGATGCACCGTGCTGGGGGAGAGATGATCTTCAGGTGGTATCCGAGTGTATGCAACAGGAGCCAACATTGCGTCAAGGAAAAGGAGCGAACATGTTAAGCATTGGTAAGGAGAAGGGTGCATGTTGTCAGAGGTGAAGAGCAGGGTTTTGGAATCCAGTAGAATTCAAATTAATTAGTTTTGACATTAATACTACCTTCTTAGTGGCGTTGTGTTAAAGATTAAATGAGAGAAGTTGCAAGAAGTGACAGGCATGTGATAAGTAATCAGAAAGCAGGAGCTTCTGTACCTGAGCTCATCTTGTCCATGGGGCTGGGGGTGGTTGCTTTTCCTGTCTTGCAGCCCAGGATGTGAAGGCTTAAGGGGGTCGAGCCAGTGTCTTAAGGCCACAGAGGTAGTGTGTGGAAGAGCTGAGATCTGGACTTAGATGTGTCTCATCCCAGAACCTGAGTGCCTCCCATTGCACCAAGTCGCATCCCACGATTTGGTTGGGTCCTTGTGCTCGCTAAGCCATTGTGTTTGCTACCTGTTTAGCAGCGCTGTTAGAGAAGGCTTTTGTCATAGCCCACCCAAGTCGTAGGTTCTGTGAGGCCAGTGGGGTAGGACTGATGGTTGTAAAGCTTCTTGGGGGCTTTGGCTACCTGGGAGGTGCAGTAAGATACAGGTCTCCAGGTGCCAGCTGGTGGGTGGGAGCCTCCTCCCTCCTAGACTCCTAGAAGTTTTTTCTTTCCATCTGAGCCAGGACCTCAAGTGGCCATGAGGTCCAAGGGCTCCCTAAGGGCTTCCTCACACCAGCTGCAAGACTGAAGGTACTAAGGAAAAGCTTTTGCAGAGGATACGTAGCTGGGATGGGAGAACAGGCTTGGGAGTGAGCTAGAGATTATGGGAGGGAAACAATCTGTCCCTGTGCTCATGAGAGCCCTGAGTCAGCTCTGACAGCAGGAAGCTTCTTGTTGGAATCAAATCCTCTATTCCATTCCTCCTCTGAGAGGGAGTCCAGTTTGCCTGAATCTGTTTGGTTCCTGAGTCCTAGAGAGCAAGTAAAAAGAGTTCAAACAATGAGGAATACCAGCCCATATCCCCCCAAAATTGTGTATTCATTTCCTGCCTTCATATCATAAGAGTTTGGGTGTGAGGGATTCGCACACTTCAGACACTCAGTCCTGCCTCTGAGCTCCTCAGCTAACCCCCGGCCTTGCGACTCCCATTTAAACCTCACCTTCCCTAACTCCACTGATATGCACTTAACTCAGCCACTCTTTCTCACTGAATATTCTTTATTCCTTCACTCTCTCATACCCACAACTCACTTCACATTCATCCATCCATGCATTCCTCCATCCATCCATGCCTCCCTCCATCCATCCATTCATCTATCCATCCATCCATCATTTATCTATCCATCCATGCATCCCTCCATCCATCCATGCATCCATTCATCCATGCATCCCTCCATCCATCCATGTATCCCTCCATCCATCCACGCATCCATTCATCCATGCATCCCTCCATCCATCCATGTATCCATCCATCCATGCATCCCTCCATCCATTCATGCATCCATCCATTCGTGCATCCATCCATGCATCCCTCCATCCATTCATGCATCCATCCATCCATGCATCCATCCATTCATGCATCCATCCATCCATGCATCCATCCATTCATGCATCCATTCATCTATCCATCTGTCCATCATTTATCCATCCATGCATCCCTCCATCCATTCATG
>RJWJ010015829.1:0-35516 GCA_004363605.1 Indri indri
TTTTTTTGTGGCCCAGCATGTGCTCTATGTTGATCAATGTTCCATGTCAGCCTGAGAAGAATGTGTAAGCTGTTGTTGTTGGATAAAGTAATCCAGTTGATTGATGAATTATTAAGTTCACCTATGTCCTTATTGATTTTCTTACCTGCTGGATCTATTTCTGATAGAGGGGTATTAAAATATTCAACTATAATGTGGATTCATCTATGTATATCTCCTTGTAGTTCTATCAGTTTTTGCCTCTTTTATCATTCTGTTGTTAGACGTATACATATTAAGGATTGCTTTTTTTTTTTTTTGGAGAACTGATCTCTTTATCATTATGTAATCTCCTTCTTTATTCCTGATAACTTTTCTTGTTCTCAGTTGGCTCTATCTGAAATTAATATACCTACCTCCTCTTTTTTTTTGATTAGTGTTAGCATAGTATATTTTCATTCATCCCTTTACTATTAATCTATATGTGTCTTTATATTCAAAGTGAATTTCTTATAGATAACATATAGTTGGGTCTTGTTTGATCCACTCTGACAATCCCTATCTTTTTTTACTATTTTCAAACCATACATTTAAGGCAATATTGATATAATGTATTAAAATCCACCATATTTGTTACTGTTTTCTATTTGTTTCCCTTGTTCTTTGTTCCTCTTTTGCCTCTCACAGTTTTTATACTTTTTGTGTTTTTATCTGAGCATTTTATATGATGCCATTTTTTCTCCTTTCTTCACATATCGAATTCCCTCAAATTTTGTTTATCTGAGAAAGTTTATTTCTCCACCCAACACTTTAAATATTTCACTCTATTTTCTTCTTGCTTGCATGGTTTCTGAGATGAAGTTAGATGTAATTCCTATTCTTGCTCTTCTATAGCTAAGGTATTTTATTTCCTCTGGTAAGAATTTTTTACCTTTGATTTTCTCCAGTTTAGATATGATACCATACAGTTTTCTTTGGCATTTATCCTGCTGATTGTTCTCTGAGCTTCCTGGTTTTGTGGTTCAGTATGTGACACTAATTTGGTGAAATTCTCAATCATTATTGTTTGAAATATAGTTTCTGTTCCTTTCTCTCTTTTTTCATCTGGTTTCTCATTACATATCTGTTTTGTCTTTTGTAGTTGTCTCATAGTTCTTGGATATTCTCTTCAATTTTTTTCAATATTTTTTCTCTTTGATTTCAAGTTTCTATTGCCATATCTTCAAGCTCAGAGATTCTTTCTTCAGCTTTGTCCAGCCTAATGAGTCTATCAACGACATTCTTCATTTCTGTTGTAGTGTTTTTCATCTCTAGTATTTCCTTTTCTTTCTTTCTTAGAATATCTATCTGCTTACATTATCCATCTGTTCTTGGGTGCTGTCTACTTTATCCATTAAAGCCTTTAACATATTAATCATAGTCTTAAAAATGTTTCTGGTCTGATAATTTCAGTATTTCTGCAACTTCTGACTGGTTCTGATGATCATTCAATCTCTTCAAACTTTGTTTTCTGTCTTTTATTATGCCTTGTAATTTTTTTGTTAAAACACAGACACGATGTACTGGGTAAAGGAACTGCAGTAAACAGGCCTTTAGTAATGTAGTGGGGAGATGGAGGGAAAGGGAGGAGTTCTACAGTCCTGTGATTAGCTCTCAAGTCTTTTGGTGAGCCTGTGCCCTGGGCTGCGAACTTCGTTAGTGCTTCTCAGTCTTCTTTTCCCCTCTCCTTAGGTAAGACAGAGGGCTGGCTTCCTCCAGGTAGGCACTGATAAAACCCCAATAGTTTAGGTTCTAGTAAATTAGTTTCTCTTGAAGGCAGGCCTTCTTAAAGACAACATAATTCTCTGATGTGATTCAAAATGATTCCTTTTGCTCTGCCCCTGCCAGAAGCACAAGGGGATTTTTCTCTGATATTTACTGTACCTGATAGAGCTCCTGGAAGTAATACTCACTAAAGTTTGGGTACCCCCGCTTGACTGGGTCCTCCTGGAGTTTTTAACTTTCAGAATTGTCCATCCTGAACCTTCAGCAATTCATCAATTGTAGCTCTGGTTTTCCTTCACTGGTATTGGTTTCCATGAAGATTTCTATCCAATATGTTGTAATTCTCTGCATTTATCTATCTGTTCCTCCAATTTTGGAGGGTGGCAGTTTTCCTTGTGACCTCACTTCTCTGACAGACCTAAGAGTTGTTGATTTTTCAGTTTGTTCATCTTTTTACCTGTTACAATGGACTGGCGATTTCTAAGCTCCTTACATGTTAGAACGTAGCCCTGTTTTTAAGACTCTCTACCCAGAACTTGGATGAGCCTTTTGCCTACTGACAAGTTTCCCTTGCCATGGCACTTTCCCCTTTCATCATTCTCTGGCAAACATGGCCATTAGCCTCCTATAATTACCTAAAAATATTGTATCAGTTAACTATATTTTCAATAACACTGCATTATAAACAACCACAAAATTTCACTGACATACGTCAATAAGCATTTATTTAGATCATGCATCTAAGGGATCTGGAGTCAGTTAATCTGGGTATGGTTTATATTAGCCTGGTTTATCTTAGCTGGGTTTATTCATGCATCTAGAGGTTAAGTGGAGGTCATCTGATCTAGGCCACACTCAGCTAGGGCAGGTAGTCTCTGTTTCACATGTCTCTCAGCCTCATACTGGAACCAGCAAGCTAGCTATGATATCTCACGGTGGTAAGGGTGGCTCAAGAGAGCAAGCTTAACAGCACGGGTGTATTTCAAGCCTTTGGTTACTTATGCCCCCTAACATTCCATTGGCCAGAGAAATTCATATACCTGAGCTTAAAGTTAAGGGGTAGGGAAATATACTCTGTCTCTTTGTTGGAAGAAACTACAAAGCAACATCTTAAAGGGAAGTGATACATAAGAAGGTGTAAATACTTGAAGTCATTAATAGAATCTACTATACATATCTTCATCCAAATCTAGTCTATGTCCTAGACCTTGGAACATTGCAATGATTCAACCCTCCTCCAAATATTTGCAGCTATTGAGTAGGTACATATTAAATGCTGAATTGGCTGTCTCTCAATTTTATTCATTGTAAAGTACCTATTCTTTAGATGAAAAGTTTCAAAGGCTTATTATCTTTCAAGATCATTTTATAAGATGCTTGTGGTAAAAAGAAATGAATAAAAAGTCTATCCAAAAAACCATTTACTCTCAGAATTGATTCTGATAAGGCCATGGAAAAGAGAGAGAAATCTCATCTTAGAGAGAAAACCTAAACAATTTTGCATGGTGAAAACAAAGAATTTCTTTTATTTAAAAAAGAAAAGTTTTTTTGGGGGGGGGTCACAGTAAAAGTGTGAATATTTTATCCATAAAATAAGAACCCCAGTCTGTTCTTAGCAAAACACATTATTTTACACTAATTAAATAATCATTTGACACAAACTTTTAAAGAAGAAAACAAAGAATATGTCTACTTATGAATCTCAAGAATACTTTCTTAAGATTAGGGTATGTAACTTGATTTCCTTGCACCTCTGTGTCCTCAACTGTGCAGTGAGAGGGTAGGAGAGTTGGGGCTACAATGCCTTCCTGTGCTAACATATCTGTATTCTATGTTATTGAATGAATACTATCTATTCCATTAAGAGTCAGCTATTTATGCTAAAGAATAGCATTTACTGAAGAGGTCTTTTCTTTTTTTTTTTCCCAAGAACTAATTATCTAGGGATGGCTTTTGGCAAAACTGTGAAGTGGACTATAAATCTTACAAGTTAAAAAGATAAATGAAATGCCAGTAATCATTCAGATACTGCTGACATACATCGGTTGAATTTATTCATCCAGGACTTCTTGAGTGCCTAAAGGTACTAAGCACTGTGACAGGTGCAGGAAATACAATGGTGAACAAAACAGATACGATCCTTCACTCACACATTAATGGTAAAGAGGAAATTGGTTTAACAACTTTGGAAAACTGTTTGGCATATCTACTGAAACTGACCATATGCATACTCTACAACCCAATAATTTCTCTGCTGGGTATACACATCACAGAGATATGTATGTATGTTCACCAAAAGACATATACTTTTCATGAACATATATTTATAGCATTATTTGGAATAATTCTAACTAGAAACCCAAATGCACATCAGCAATAGAATGGATGAATAAACGTGATATATTTGTACACAGTAATATAACAGAGCAATAAGAATGAATGATCTACAATTACACCAACAATATTAATCTTATAAATGTTATGTTGAGCAAAAGAAGCTAGACACAAAATAGTACATATTGTATAATTTCATTTATATTAAGTCTAAGAACAGGCAAACTATTCTTAGCTGTTAGAAATCAGAAAGTGCTTATTTTTGGAGTATAGCAACTTAGAAGATAGCACCAGAAGTCTTCTGGGGTGATACTAGTTTTTTATTTCTTAATTTGGACTCTGACTATACAGATATTTTTAATTTGTAAAAATTCATTGTGTCTACACACAATGATATGTGTACTTCCCTGTGTGAATATTGTAATTCAATAAAAAAGTATCTCCCTCCCTAAGAAGAATGACCAGTATGTCTTACCACTTACAGCAGGAGAGAAATAAGCAAATAAGAATATACATTAATGGCAATAAATACAATGAAGGAAATAAAGAGAGTATAGCAAATATTAACCAAGTATCTACAATGGGGAAAATACACTGGAAAAAATGATTTCTTGTTAGGCAATCGTAGTTAATGTACGAAGAAACTTTGGCATTTCAAAACTGCTATCTGCCTTCAGTTACTAAGGGTACTTGTCCAAAAGGAAGTGCCCATCTCTAGTGGAGGAAGTGTGGACTGGTCAGTTGATCATCATGATTTCTCAGTAATCTATAATTACGTAGTAGTGTTCCTTGTATACTCTTGCTTTAAGAACTGTAATTATTCTGCCCACGATGTTTCTGCTTGTGCCAGCCAACTCTGCTAGCATCTGTTCTCTTTTTTATCTTGCCTGTCACAAAGGAGGTACTAACTACTGGCATTTGAGAACACATAATAAAGATGGGTAACATTAAGAACATCTGGAAAGCTGGTACTTTGACTTCATTAGACGTATTTATTAATTAATTTTGGGGAGCTGAGATCCAAATATTGCATGAATCTATTTTTCAAACATCAAAAGAATTTCTTACAGCTATAGTCTTAGGCCCTTGGGAAATTTTATGCATATATTTAATAATGACAGTAGAATCTGTCACTTTAAAAAAAGAGTCTCACTGCATTGTTGTGGTAAAGGAATATTTATAGATTGAAATCTTTAGTTCTACTGGAGCCCAAGTTAGTCGACCATCCAAAAGGAGGTTGAACTCCACCAATCTACCTGTGAAATATCCCTGAGGTCCTACGACTTGTAATAAATCAATAACTAAGCCTTCATCATCCCTTTTTCCTGTAATTAATTTTTGAACAAAAAATTCATTTTTTTATAATTATAAACAATTTTTTAAAGCACAAAATGTGTTTAAAACATGTTGTTAATGTGCAACAGACTAAGTAACCTTTGAGAAATATAATCCTGATTGATTAGAAAAAGTTTCATCTCTACTCACTCTGTGTTCCTAAATTTCTTGGCTTGCTCACCAGACCCCTGCATGTTGCTAGCTGTCAGGTTACATCATCTGTATGAAAATCAACTGCTCTCAACAAGTTGAACTCTCCAGTCTGGCAAGGAGACAGCAATTTGAAGTCCCTTGTGAAAAGAGCTATTTTATATCAACTCTTGACCATCCAGGATCTAATTTTCTAGTTCTCTTTATCCAGGACTTCGCCTCTCCTCGTTACTTATTGTTTGCCTTTTGGCCACTTCACTTTTCATTAATTGAAGCCCAGGAGGTAGGCAGGGTGGGAAAAGAGAAAGGAACCTATTCTGTTGATTGAGCAACTGGATATAACCCTGGCCTCTCTGGTATTCTTACTCTATAAGCCTTGTCGAGATAATATTCATCCATTGCTTCAGAAAAGTGCTATTTAGGAGAATGAGAAAAGAAATGCATCTAAAATTTGAGTCTTAGGGAAAGCAAACTTAAATAGCACAGAAAACGTGATTATTTTTCTAATCTTCAAATTCATGATTCAGTTTCTGAAAGTGAATATAACAGTACCTTGAATAGTTAAATTTTAAAATTAATTCTACAACCTTTCTGGTTTGGGTGTAAAATAATTTCTTGGGTTATGTATTTGGAAAAACAATGTAATTAGTTCAAAGAAAGGCATATCCTTGAGACTTAATATATTTATGTTCAAACACACAATAATTGTTTTTTCTTTTCCTCAAACATAAAATGATAGTCTTCAGAAAAACAGGAGCTTAGATAATACTGGGTTTTAATCAAAAGGATGGCAATTATTTGCATACATTTAAAGCAAATATGCATACCCATAAACACAGGAGAGAAACTGAAATGTAATGTGAAGGAAGGAGCTTAAGACACTAGAAAAGAATTCAACAAAAACTTTAGTTTTTTCATTCTATAAAGAAGGAAATTGGGGAAAACTTTTACTGAATAAAATAAAATTAATGGTCGGGTAAATCTCGCAAGTTTTTGAAAGAGTACACATATCCTTAATTTTCATGAGTTATTTCCTACATCTAGTAAGTATTTATTGAGTGCTCCAAATATAACAGGCATTTTTCTCTCACTGGAAATGTAGAGATACAACGTTCCTGTCCACAGAGCTTTTATTATGGGACAAAATGACTAAGGAGAACCATTATGGGACAAACTCGAAAGATCAACAATAAAGAATTAAGCACAAAAATTGCTTTGCTGATTAACTGCCAAACTTCTAACACTTCTGTGGGTGGCAGGTTGATTGCCTAGGCAGGTATAAATCAAGCATCCTCTCCAGTTCATGCATAGCCTTTTTACTGATAAAAAATGCTTGGGGGCACACAAGTTGGCACTGGTTGGAAGCCCTTAAACACCACCACGTTTTTGCTGAAAAGGAAGGGGAGTCTTGAAAACAGAAGGTCACCACTACTTAATAAGCCTTTTTTTTCTTTTTTTTAAAAAACCCAACTCATTATATATAAAGCATTGTATTAGACACTGAAGAAAATACAATAAAAGCATAAGGTAGTAAGGGACGTTCCCTTCTAATCAAATGCAATTTAGCAGGAGAAGATGATGTAACCACAAGAAATAACCAATGCTACCATAGAGTTTTCTTTACAGTTCATGACAGATTTCATGTACATTTTATTCTCAAAATAACCCTATGAGGTAGGATAGAAAAATGATTTTATAATGCCCAATATAAAGAAGATGAAACTGAGCTTGGCACAAATGAATGACTTTTTCAAAAATCATAGCACCAGAGATGGAGCAAGGTGACTTGGTTCTTTCTACTTATGATCATCTATGTTTTCCACCACATCTTGCTCTTTCCCATAAGAATGTTAATGATGTATAGACCGATGTTCATTCATTCATTTATTCATACATTTATTGAACATCTTCTACTTGCTAGCTACTGTGAAAAGTACTGGGATACAACAATGAGTTACTGTCTGTTGTCAGGATGTCCACACATATTTGAATAGCACTTTATCTCTTATAAAACCCTTCTCACAAAAATGATACAATCACTATGTCCATGTAATGTACCATTATTAGTTATATTTTGCAGATGAGAAAACAGAGGTTTAGAGGAATTTAATAACTCACCTAAGATCATAAAGACAATAGGGGCTCAGGAAGAGTCAGTCATTACTTTAGTGCTAAAATGGGTACAAAACTATAGGATATTAGCTTTTAACCTTTTTTGACATCCATTTCTACCTATAAAAACATTTGAGCATATACTAGTAATGTACATTTTTTAAAAGTTTAAATGGTATTCACGTGCTACTGTACTAATGTTAAATATACTACAAAACTCACAAAAATTAAAATTTAGAAAGGATACAATGAAAAACAAATACAATTAGAAGCTTTACTACTTACTTTTTGTAACCTAATGGATTATCTTGCATATTTTTGAGACTACACTTACTTTTCTTTGGAGAACACTGTTGTAATAGGCAATGGATTCTAAATAAGTATTAAAAGAGGGACAGTCAATGTGGGTAGGTGGTACAGTGGAGGTGGTACTTGCATGGAGTTCTGGGTGTCTGTTAGCTATGGCTGAGTAATCTACAGTCTAGAAAAATCTGACCTTTTGACTACAAGCATGAATGTCTCTGTCAAACACTAGTGAGATGCAAGTTTTTCTTACTCACTCCCATCAGTTTGTTTCTGGGTTACACTTTTCAGCTTGAATTGAATCAATCAAAAAGCCTGAATGCCAGTGATTACAAGCAAGAAAATTTTGAACAAATGAATGTCTGCTCCACAAGCACAAAAAGGAATAACACTTAGATTTTATTTCATTCATGTGAAAATCACATAAAAATCAATTAAAAGGGGGAAGCCTTTGAAACTTAGAAACATTTTATTTCAATTCTCCCTTAGTTATTAATATAATTTGTGCTGTTGAAATAACTGCAGCACTCTATGAAAACATTTAGTTCCCATTCTTTAAGAAGAGATCACTTTTCCTTCCACAACAAACTCTTTGGTTGAGCTCCATTTTAATTACTCAGTTATAATTTGTACAAACTCCTCCTTCACAAAACAAATTTACCACTTCAAATTTATGATAATATTAAAATTCGATTTTTTTGGATGTTAGCTCAATGAATAGTTTTTACCAGGAAAAAAAGAGCAAATTTTAATTCATCCTGTCTTTGAAGGATCTAAAACACATACATTCCAAACCCCAGTCTTCTAAAATTAGTTAACGAGAAGCGACAGAATAATAAATGAAAATTTCCATCTGTACCATTGTATTACCCAACTTCAGGAGGCAAAATTTACAGTGTATTTTCTGGGCATGATGACTCCGGAAATTTTGCAACCATGGTGGCCTTGACCCCTGAGTATTAAGTCAGGACAAATTACCAGGGAAATCAAAATATGGTTTTCATAAGGGGTAATGATATTTCTGTGCTATTCTATGGCACTTTGAAAAACCAGCTGAACACATTTAAGTCTTTAAAGAGCTTTTTCAAAGTTCATTAACAAATTTGATTAAAAATTGAATCTCTACGCAGTTTGGAGGAATATTTTGTCATGAATAGAAAGCTCAATTTCATTTATTTATATTATACTTCTATTCAAGAAATTGTGTTGGCTTATGTCAGAAAAGCTTTGAGATAATTTTTGAAATAAATATTTTGAAATAATATAAAAGGTTTCAGTGAGGTAATAAAATGAAGAAATAGGTTTTCAGAAAAAAGTATTTTATACTATAGGATGGTGATGTAAGAGCCATCATTCAATATAAAAAGAAATCTTACTTTCCAAGGAATATTATAGTTTTTAATGCCTTCTTCACTTATCCCATCTCGTTTCATCCATGAAAGTTTGCTCTAGGAGATAATTGCTCACTGTTCATTGGAGAATAAAGTTTACTGTAATATTTTGCTAATAGAGGCTATAAAGAGAGGAATCTCACTATGAAAAGTACTGAAAGCAAACTGGAAACACTGTTTTACCCTTTGGAGGAAAGTATAGGTTAGAAAGACCCAGGATCACAGCCCATGACTTCCTTTGCCAAGTCACTAATTTCAGGTTCCACATCTATAAAAAGGAGGCAACCTTTGTATCACAAAGCAGTTGTGAACTGAAAGAATTACTGATATTAGCATATAATACTGTGTCTGACATGCAATACATAAAATTAACTATAATTATTCAACAAGTGTATACACCACCAGACCTGATTCAGTACTCAACCCATCATACCACACAGCCCTCTGTTCACCCTGATCAATTACAATTTATTAAACTAGACCAAGTTTTCCACCTTTGTATATAATTTAGCATGGTGACTATCCATGGAGGTGCTCATCGGAATAAGCACTTCTAAGCTCCTGCCTCAGATTCTGATTTAGCGTGTGCACCTATGAAAATCCCACAGGTGATTCTGATGTGTTGCCTGGTTGAGAACAACTACGTTAGGTTATGTGCCAAAAAGAACCTGGGCATGCTTTTTACCTCCAAAATCTCTAGCTTATTAGGGTAAAGCTACTTTTGCCTTAGTTGCTGTGACTACTATGTGAGCTTTCATTGCTTTCACCTGCAGTGGAATCAGAAACTGGAATATACCAGGCAAAAGTCAAAGTGACTCCCTCCCCCACTCCATCTGATTTTCCCCATCTGTTAGTGGTTTCTTCCATGGCCTGACACATTTACTTATACTCTTCAGAGGATTTGTAAGTGAGGAGAGGGCTCCTATAAGATAGGACTCTTAATCCAGTTCCAGCTCTAAGATATGAAGAAGCAATTCACTGCTCAAATGTGGCACTCATGATTTCAGATGAGAAGTCTAACTCAGATAAACAAGTTTGTTGATGTGGGACCCCATGTCCATATGAAAGGATTAGGCAAAATACATTTCTTCTCTCTCTATTGTTACCACTATTGGGTTGTTTATCAAAAACTGATAAGCAGATAGCAAGTTTGCATCTCCAGTAGATACTGAGCATCATGGCATCCTTTCCAACATAGTGTAGGTTTAATGTTCAGAAATTCCTGCTTGGCTCAGTATATAATTGTCGGTGGAGAAAAGAGTTCATATCATTTTGTAGACATTTCTCTTTTTTAGAATACGTGACCACAACAAATTATACTACTCAGAGCTTACAATTTTCAGTTTCAGGGTAATAAAAGCCACCTTCTAAATTGTTCACAGACTTTCAAAGAAATTAATTGTGTTTGTTGTCTCTGTTATTGCAAATAGTCCCTCATATTTGTAGTTTTGCTGAATTTTAAGCAAAGACCATTATGTGAAATAGTTTTAACTCTGATTAAGTTAAATTTAACATGTATGATTGAAATTTAAAAATGAAAAAATCACAAATATGAAGAAACTCTCACTGCCACTGTTTTTCCATCAAGTAAGTTTCTAGTCCACACAGTGTGGTTCTGAGGAGGGTTTCACTTACAAGTGAGACCAAAAGTTTGTCACATCTTGGAAATCAGTTCTTGATATATCACTTGAGATATTTTACAGTAGGGTCTTTGGTAACAGAAACAACTTCCTAAGCATATACTCTTTTTGCTGATATTTCAATTCCAGTTTTGGCATTTATGGTGGCAAAGAAGAGGGCTTGGGAGAGTTATTGACTGCTTAAAGTGAATAATCTATAGAAATAAATGATTCCAAAGAGTAGACAGGGCCGTACAGATCACTCTGAATTTCTTCAACCTCTTTCACTCTTGAGAAGGTGGCAAAAAATTAACCCATTGAATACTTTACCCTCCTGTGACCAGAAATCTATGGAGTCTGTATCTCTTGAGTAAATGTTGCTCTGATCTAAAGACATGCGAATCCTCAAAATGGGTCTTTGGTGCCTGTATTAGTTAGGGTTCTCTAGAGCAAGGGTCCCCAACCTATGGTGAGTTGTATAATTATTTCATTATATATTACAATATAATAATAAGAGAAACAAAGTACACAATAAATGTAATACACTTGAATCATCCCCTTGGTCCATGGAAAAATTGTCTTCCATGAAAACAGTTCCTGGTGCCAAAAATGTTGGGAACTGCTGCTCTAGAGAAACAGAACCAGTAAGATACAAGGTCTGTCCAGAAAGTATTCAGCCATGTAATATGAAAAATAGAGACGTTTATTGAAGAAGATACAAGATACAGGAAACATTGTACATAGGACATTGATGCCTCAGTTCCTTTCAAAGTAGGCACTTTGGGACCTCACACAGTTCTCCCTGTGTCTCTTAATTTAACCTGTACACGTTCAACATTCTCAGGTGTTCTGCTTGTTGCAGGCCTTCCAGAACACGGATCACTTTCAACAGTTCTCAACCATCTTTGAAGCATTTGTGCTACACTTTTATTTACACTGCACTCATTGCATTATCCCTGAAAGCCTTCTGAATCATCCAAATAGTTTCTGCAGAGGATTGTCCAAGCTTAAACCAAAGCTTGATGCAGATGTGTTGTTCTGTTTGCTCAGTCATTTTGAGTGTGATGGCCACACAGCACACATTCTCCCTCAATGGAGTCTAGTGCCCCACTGACTAGCACAGTGAAATCATCATTGTTCATGCATGCACATTACAGTCCACTTTCCTTGGCTGCCAGGTTACATGGATGTTGCAAACTGTTCTCATTATATTAACCATGGCTGGATTCTTTCTGGACAGACCTCATCTATTTATTATTAGGTTTTGGCTTAGGTGATTATAGAGGCTGAGAAATCCCATGTTCTGCCAAATGCAAATTGGAGACCCAAGAAAGCTGGTGGTGTAGTTTGAAGGTCTGATAGTGAGACAGCCAATGGAGTGATTCCAGTCTGGGTCTGAAGTTCTGAGAATTAGAAGGGCCTAGGGTGGACGAAGATCAATGTACAGTTTAAACAGTCAGGCAGAGAGAAAATTCAACTTTCATCCACCTTTTTGATCTATTCACGCCCTCGACATACTGGTTGATGTCCATGATATTCAGTAGAACCATCTGCTTTACTTAGTCCACCTATTCAAATGCTAACCTCTTCTGGAAACACCCTCATAGACACCTCCAGAAATAATGTTTAACCAGCTATCTGAGCATCCTGTGGTTTAGTCAAGTTGACACATAAAATTAACCATCATAGTGCCCACAGAAGATGGTCTACAAACGTGGCCATTAATAATTCCTTCATTCCCTGTACATGTATGCAATTCCTTTCATCATAATGTGGAGCTACTTTCCCTCCTATTTAATTCTGTCTGGCCTTATGATGTCCTTTGACCAATAGAATGAGACAGATTTGATGCTGTGCTAGTTCTAGGCACAGAATTTAGGAGGTCTGGTAGAATCTGTTTTTGTTCTTTTAGAAACCATCCACTCTATATAGAAGTCCAGGGTGTTCTGCTGGAGAAAAAGATCATGTGGAAGAGAATTGAGATGCCCCAGCCAACATTCAACACCAAGGCCTCTGGTCTACGAGTAAGTCCACCTTGGATTCTCCTCCATCCAGCTCCAGTGGTACTCAGGCCAAATCGAAGTGAATGAGAGATGAGCTGTCTCCTTTGAATGCTGCTTAAATTCCTGATACACAGAATTGTGAGCAATAAATGGTGTTATTTTAAGCCACTAAGTTTCAGAATGGTTTTTTTTTTTATAGAAACCAGCAATAGAAAATTGAAAAAAGTTATAAAACAATATGGTTCTTGTTCTCCACAGCTTAACCTGATTTTGAAATTACATAACATACTTATCTTTGATCATTCGCTTAAAAATAAAGAGTGGATTGTTTTTAAGATTAATCTTTCACTGATCTCATCTGTAAGGTATATTTCTTGACTTCTTGATATTACTCCCGGACCTTGAAAATTTCCAGGGTTAGTATATCAAGCCTTTAGATTATTGTCTTAGTACATTTTCTGTTGCTTTAATGGAATACCACAGACTGGGTAGTTTATAAAGAATAGAAGATTATTTGGCTCATCGTTGTGGAGACTGTGATGTCCAAGAGCATGATGGCAGCTGGGTAAAAGCTAGAAGTCAGCACATGAGGCAAAAAGAGAGTGGGGCTCTTTTATTGGGAGCCCACTCTCATAATGATGGTTTTAATTCATTTAGAGCCCTCATGACCTAATCACCTCTTAAAGGCACCACCTCTTAATACTCTTACAATGGCAACTAAATTTCCAACACATGAAAGTTGGGGGACATACTCAAACCATAGCAAATATGGTTCTGATATTTACTAAAATGGAAATGTCTCAAACAACTATTACTACTTGTTTCTGAGAATAAATGAGAAGATTTGATTTTCCCTGAGAGCCAGGGGTAGGAGGTCTTAGTGTCATTACTTGAGCAAGCTCAGATCTTAATAGCACCGATGATGGTAGGAATGCGTAATAAGCTAAGGCCAGGCTATTGAACATCCCAGGGAGGCCCAGGCTTCAGAATTCACAGGAATGACAATTAAAGCCAGTCAAGTAGTGACATCCTGTTTCCATGTGATTAATCTTTTCAGAGCAGTTCTCCAGCAATTAATCAGAGGTCAGCACTCTGATAACTCAAGCCTAGCCAGTCAGACTGAGGTTGTGTTTCACCTCATGCCAAAGAGATGTGGAATTCCAAGCAGGAGCTAATCATAATAAATGTGATCAAGTTTGGGAAGAAGATTGCCAGGAGAGGGGTACACCCCATGAATAGTAAGGAAGTTCTGCTAGGCAATGAGACAAATTCAAGAGGAGGTGTTTGAACTTAGATCAGAATTGGCGTCAAAGCTCTGTAACCTGGGGAAGTGATAAGATGGTTGACCAGCGACACCAGCTGCCAGAACATCTCAGTAAGAAGGAGAAGTTTTAGATGAAAGAGGAAAAATGAACAGACAGACATAGATTGGAAGTGGGTCTGAAGGAAGGATGTCAGAACCTTCAGGAAACTACACTGGAAGAAGCTGTAGAGCAGAACAAGAAGGAGCAAGGTATCAGCAGAGATCAACCCCTGAGAGGCGTGGAGTCCAGTGAGAAGGGTAGGTGGAGCAGTTTGTTTCTTCCTTCCTCATATTAGGTGGGTTCCCAAGCTGATAGAGAGACTTTCTGCTCACATGAGCTTAGAGGCTGCTGCTGCTAGTGAGCCGAGAGCTTCCTGTGGAGAGGGCACCAGGCTCCCAGCCTCTCTGGGGCACTTCTGATCCCACAGACCCAACCTGGGGTGGCAAGCACCATATTGCTTCTATATCCACCGTGCACCTTTGTCCTCCCCAAGAGGCTTCAACTCCTCAGATTTCGTCTTGCGCATTCCCACACAGACATTTCCCAACTGTGGTCCAAACGACAGGAGCCATAGGGGTCCAGTGGGTCCTGGGTGATCTGCATGACTCCAGAGCCTGGACCTTCTGGGAAAACTGCCTCCTGAAGAGAAGGTTGGAGATGATCAGAGATCTAGCTTTCCTCCATCCAGACTCTTTACCTTCCCTTCCCCTCCCACAACTGTGGCTGCTGAGAAAGAAAATTGAGTCACCACACCAAGGCTACCGCAGGGAGTAGGGCTCAGGTCTTTCCTCTTGGGGTCCTACTGCAGACTGAGGGGTGCTCAGTATGTGAACTCCCTGCTCTCCAGCCTTCCCTGGTGTTGCTTGCTCTGCAGCTCCATCATAGTGGGGCAGGCCTGAGGTAGAGGGACATTAATCCTGCTCAGGCACCCTGTGGGTGACTTGAGACCAGGACGCTTCTCCCTGGTATGGTCAGGGATTGATCTTTAGAGACCCAGGGATGGGCCTGCAGGCCAGATCCCATACACCCAGCACTCCATCATGTTGCTTGGGGGCACAGAGGGGAGATTGGTCAATTGGTCTTCAGAGGCAAGGGAGCCCGCGTGGGCAGATCTGGGGTAAGAGTGCAGTGTGGGCCATAGCTGCAACGGGCTTCCAAGGTACTCCTCCCCCCACAGAAGGGCTGCTCTGTCAGTTCAGGCTGGGATCCTGGGTGGGGAACCTCCTGGCCTGCAGCACAGGTGTGGGGGAGCTTGGCTGACTTGAGCTCCTAACTGCCAGCAGATGCTGGGGGAGACCACAATGCAGAGGATGGGGGAGAGGACTGAGACCCACTCCAGACTGCCAGATTGTGAGTCTCAGATGGCCTCACATCCACAAGCAGACTCTCTGGTTGGGTGGGACTGCTTCATCCCCTTCCTGGTGGCTTTGCCCAGAAGCTTGGAGCACACCTTTGACCCCTGCCAAAACACTACCTTGCCAGCTAATGTAGAGCCCGAGGGCAAGCTCACCCAACCCAGTCCCACTCATCCACACTCTCCCACCCGCCTTGCTGTGGCAGAGAATAAGGACTCATCTAAAAGTTCCAGGGTCCCACTCACCACCTGGGGCATTTGAATGCTTCTCCTGAGGGATTAGAGTGGGACACAGGACACAAAAACAACATGCTTGTCCCTTCCAGCAAGTGCCACCTACTGCCGGGGAGGCCAATTTGCACTTCCTTTACAGGATTTACTGACTTAACTATACAAGCTGTGTGGGGTGTCCAAGGAGTGGCAATTTGGGGGAGTATCCACCCCTCTCCACGGGAAAACTGTGCTACTGGATAAGGGTGGAAAGATCCCTGCCCTGGGTCTTAGCACAAAAATGTTTAGGCCCCTCCCCTGTGAACAGCCCTCCCAGTTTGGAGAGCTTGTCCTGACCCTCCTACCAGAGGCTCCCCTTAGTGGCCAGAAAAGCAAATTCTGAGCCCTGCTGAGGCTTTGCAAAGCCTTTCAGGGTCCCACAACCTAGCCACAAACTGCCTTGCTCCTCTACCCACCTCAGTAGTGTTGAAGATCAAGAAACCCCCTGGGAGCTACTGGGTCCCTCCTAAAGCTTGGGGCACTCAATTACTCACCTGGGGGACCAGAATCTACCATAGGCACAAAAGAACATCTTGGCAGCTGGCTCTTTCACACAAACATCAAACAGTGACAGGGAGAACAACTATATAACTCATCATAGCATCTTCCAACTCAAGCAAACAGGGCATGGCTGATTTGTACTTACAAGTACCACCTGCCATATTGGAGATCAAGCTGGGGGACCCAACATAATTCACTATGCTGGCAAGAGGTGAAGACAGCAGGACAGAGGCAAACTGAGAGGATCATCACACCTGCTTGAACATCCCATAGGCAACTTGGGGCCACCACTATTCTCCCTGGCATGGTCAGTGATTGATCTTTGGGGTCTTGGGGGCTGGTCTTCAAGCCAGACACAGTACTCCCAGGACTCAATCAAGAGGCCAGATGAGAAGGAATCAGTGAAAGAACTCTGGAAATTTGAAAAATCAGAACAAAAGTATACCCTCAAAAGGAAACAACAAATCTTTACCAATGGATACTGAACAAAGTGAAAATATCAAGATGACAGATAAAGAATTCCAAATTTGGATTTTAAGGAAGCTCAATGAAATATAAGAAAAAATGGAAAACCAAAACAAAGAAAAACAAAAACAGTACAGGAAATGAATGAAAAATTCACTAAAGAAATTGAATTATTAAAAAAAAACTCAAATAGAACTTATGGAAATGAAAAATTCACTCAAGGAAATATAGAATGCAGTGGAAAGTTTTAAGAATAGACTACACCAGGCAGAAGAAAGAATCTCATGTCTTGAAAACAACACCTTTGAATTAAGCAAGTCAGTTAAAGAACAGAGAAATAAGACAAATGTACAAAGCCTACAAGAAATATGGGATTATGTAAAGAGGCCAAACATAAGAATCACAGGCATACCTGACAGTGAAGAAGAAAACACACAAGGGTTGAAAAATCTATTTGAGGGAATAATTGAGGAAAACTTCCCTGGTCTTTCTAGAAATTTAGATATCTAGGTACAAGAAGCTCAATGAATACCTAGGAGATTGATTGCAAAGAGGCAATTGCCATGACACATAGTCATCAGACTGGCCAATGTTAACATGAAGGAAGAACTCCTGCAAGCCATAATGTGCAAACATCAGGTAACTTACAAAGGGAAACCCATCATGCTAACTGCAGTCTTCTCAAATGAGACCTTGCAAGCCAGAAGGGATTGGGGCCCCACCTTCAGTCTTCTTAAACAGAATAATGGTCAGCCTAGAATTTTGTATCCTGAAAAACTAAGTTTCTGACATGAGGGAGAAATAAAGACTTTTTCAGGCAAGCAAACACTGAGGAAATTTGTCAAGACCAGACTGGCTCTGCAGGAAGTAGTCAGATCTGCATTATATATTGATCAGCACATTAGACAACAGCCAGTGTAAAATCACCCAAAACCTAAAGCTCAGAGCCCAGATACCACAATGACTCGAGTGGTAAAATAAACCAATAAAGTTCTACTCAACAGTCTGAACAGAAATCCATCCCACTTATTAATTCTTTCAATAAATATGAACAGCATGAATTCCATACTCAAGAGATACAGACTGGCTGAAAAAATAAAAAAAATACAAGCCAAGTATCTGCTGTCTACAGTAAACACATCTAACCCACAAGGACTCATTGAGACTCAAGGTGAAAGGATGGAAAAAAATATTCTATGCAAATGGAAGTCAACAGAAAGCAGGTATAGCCATTCTCATATCAGATAACATAGACTTCAAATCAAGGATAGTAAAGAAAGACAAAGAGGGTCATTATATAATGGCAAAGGGAACAACTCAATAAGAAGACATAACACTCCTAAATATGTATGTACCTAACACAGGTGCGCCCATACTTAAAAAGCAAACTGTACTCGATCTAAAGAAACTGAAAAACAACAGCATGGTAATAGCTGGGGACTTCAACACCCCACTGACAGAACTGGACAGATCCTCCAAACAGAAAATAAACAGAGAAACATTGGACTTAAATGGGACTGTAGAGCAAATGGTCCTAACAGACATATACAGAATATTCTACCCCCAAACTATTGGATATACATTCTTCTCATCAGCACAAGGAACATTCTCTAAGATTGATCATATATTAGGCCACAAAACATGTCTCAACAAATTCAAAAAAGTAGAAATTATACCATATATCTTCCCAGACAAGTGGAATAAAATTAGAAATCAATTCCAATAGAAACACTCAATTCTACAAAAAGTCATGGGAATTAAACAAGCTACTACTGAATGATTGTTGGGTCAAGGAAGAAATGTAGATGGAAATCAAAAGATTCCTCAAACTAAATGACAAAGGGGACACAAGTTATCAAAATCTATGGGATTCGGGAAGAGCAGTCCTAAGGAGAAAATTCATAGCCTTAAATGCCCACATCAAAAAGACAGAAAGATCACAAATTATCAATCTAATGAATCTTCTTAAGGAACTAGAAAAGGAAGAGCAAACCAAACCCAGTGCTGAGTACTACTCAGCCATAAAAAATGAATTAATACCTTTTATAACAATCTAGTTGACTGGAGACCATTCTCCTAAGTGAAGTATTGCAAGAATGGAAAAACAAGCACGACATTTACTCACGATTGAATTGGAACTACCTGAATAGCACACATGTGCACAATAGGAAGTAAAACTCAAAGGAAATCAAACAAGTGGGAGGGAGGAGGAAGTGATGGGTGAAATCATACCTAACAGGTACAACGTATACCATCTGGGTGATGGGCACATTTATAACTTTGTCTCAAGCAGTACAAAAGCAATCCATGTAACCAAAACATTTGTACCCCTGTCATATTCTGAAATAGAAAGGAAAAAAAAAAAAAAGAGAGACAAATTCAAGATGCAACACTCACTGAGTGAAGCTTCCTGTCGTGGTCAGGACTAGCAGGGTTAAGTCTATAGGTGGAAGCCGCAGTTGAATTCCTGTTCAGCAGAGCTGATACTGAGGCACCTGATTCAGAAGGTAATGAGGAAAAATAAAAAGGGGCCAGGAAGGCAAGAGACTAGGAGGACTAAGACAAGCATAACGAAATTTGATAATTTGCCCAAGACCAGTGTTGGTTAGTTTTGTGTTTATTTTTTTTATTGTACTACAGCAGTTAATAAGCATAGATTTTTATGAAGTTAAGAGAGAATAATTGCTAAGAAAAATATGATGAGAGGAGAAGTTTTTCCTTTTCTTTTTAATGTCTCGTCAAAGTCCTGAATTCTTGTAAGGAATAAATGATAGAAGAGGAGGTAAGACATAATAAGTAAAGAGGGTCAGTGCAAACTTAAAATAACTTTTTCCTTTTGGGAATAGTTTCAAGCACTCTAATTTTTCTGAAGACTAAGTGTAAACTGTCCTTTATGCATGTAGGCTTACATTCATTGGTAAGTTTAATGTTCTTCCATTTATTCATTTATTGTTTCATTTATGTCTTAAGCCAATTAGTGGTAGCCATGGTCACCAATGGAAGTACTTAATTTCTATTGAACTTATTTCTATTCACATATAGTATAAACAACACAGTGACCTCATTTCTTTCTCTTTGCAATCTGCCACAATTTACTTCTACATAAAACATCGTCTTTTAGTCACCACTAAGTGCTTCTTGTCCAAACCAATATAGTTTATTGCTTCCCTAACTAGATTACACAGCGTCTTCCCAAACTCTGCTGTATATTCTTCTTTGCCTTTGCCTTTTCTTTTTCTTTCTTTCTCTTTCTTTCATCCTTCCTTCCTTCCTTCCTTTTCTTTCTTTCTTTCTCCTCCCTCCCTCTCTTCCTTCCTTCCTTTTCTTTCTTTCTTCTCCTCCCCCCTTCCTTCCTTTCTTCTTTCTTTCTTGTTAGCCCAGTAAATGCTCCATGCTAGAAAGCAATGAAATACTCCTTTTGCAAAAATTGAAAGCTTGTTTATATCCTTATATTATTTGGACATCACTGAAGAGACTATATTATAATATCACTGTCTCAGTCTCCTCTCTCTCCTTTCTCCATGTATTCCTTGTACTCCTTCCCCAACATAGTCCCTTTCAATCTACTGAAAACCAAGATATGTGCCCTCAGGGGTAAGGCATGATCAGGTAATGGTGTCCAAATTCAGACTGTATTGGACAGCTCACCTCCTGTATTTACTCTATGCTTGGCAGGGTGGTGGGTGTTGTAGTTACAGTCACAATGCACAATGCCCACATTCTTCTTTTCTTATCCTTCAGATAACAGATATGACTGTGATTTCTCTGAGACCAGTTTCTTCTTAAAGCCTCAGTATTTTTTATTCTTTAAATCTTATTTTAGTAATGAGGTTAAAGTGTGTAGCAACAGCTGTTACCAATATTTTTCCTTGCAGAAATGGTAATTCTTCTTTTTCCAGCTATTGCTCTTCTTTGATGATTCCACATGTTCTTCCCTTCCAGAGATTATGAAGGCTGGTCAGAACCATTTCTAGACTGGTCTTTTGTTTCCTAAACATATCTTCCAAAGATGTCATTTCTGTCATGTTGCCCCTTATGCAAGGGGCCATTCCCCTATTTTAGTTTCTGGAGTTATAGCGCATCCTCAACGTAATTGCACACATTAGTTCCATGCTCAGAGCAGAGTTCCACGCAACAATTTCAACTCTGTTTAAGCTATGCTCAAGGATACTGCCTTTGATGGCTCTCAAAGGTGATGTTGTATTTTTAAGTGGCAAGTCTGTAGCAATACCAGGAGGATAATCCAATTTTCTATTTCTCTTCCATCTTTCTTTTCTGGTACTTAAACTAGTTCTTCCCTTGTGCTTCCCTCCTTATAAATTAACAAGGAGATAAAACAGACTGTTTTAATGAATTTCTTATGTAATTTTATATGGTATATATATGTTTAATATATTACATGTTTTGCTTTAGGTACTGAAATTAAACAGATTAAATACAACGTGAATTGGGGTATAACTCAAAGTTTATTTAAGTCTGGTCCACACCTACATTAGAATCACTTAAAGAGGCCTATTAAAAATCGTATTTCTGTGCTCACTCTAGACCTACTGAATCCAAATTTCTGTCAGTACATGTCAGAAATATATTTTCTAATACTATTACATAATATATAAATGTAAATTATTATATTATACACAATATATAAAAATACTATATGTAAACAATTGTCCCCACATGCTTCTTATGAAAAGTTAAACTTTAGTATGATTAATTCAGTCCTAAAACTAAATATTCCATTGTTTCCTTTTTTTAGCTAAACAGGAAAAATAAAGTGGATGGTTCAGATAATTGACAATTAACTTTATAAGACATACTGAGAAAATGAAGGATAATAATCTTATATTGTCACGTGGTATTTTTTAGCCTGTGTTATGCACAGAAACACCTCAATTCTGAGCATCACCTTCCTTATGTATAAAAATGAGTTAAAGGTCAGAGGTTAATAAGACTGTACCATTTATATAAGATACACAATGGCAAACTAGGAATTAGAATTCATAGGCTCCCAGAAAGGGGCTTGCCCATGGTAGAATGATAATTTATTTTCTCTGGCTTTGATTTCAACAGAGTTAAAGGGTAAACCATTAGTCTGTGCATTGGCATTTGTGAGTAACACCCCAACTAACCTCTAGAAATGGGATTAAAACAATTAATGTGGTTGGGGATGAGGGGAATGACTGGCAATGCTAATTATATTTGAGTTGACACCAGAAAAATTAGCCCAACTAGACCTAAAAATTCTCTAATAATAATTTTTAAAAATCTACAAGATAAATCTTCCAGGGAGGGTACACTAACCTGTAAAAACAGACAAAAAATTGAGTTTTAGGCCTTTCAGATATAAAGATGAGAGCCACTTCCATTTAACATGTACTTCTGTGTGCACTAGAAAGTAAAGACAACTCCTAGAACTAATAAGAAATTACAGTAGGGTTGTAGGATATGAGGTTAATACAAAAAAGTCAATTGCTTTCCATATACCAGCAATGAAAAAGTGGAATTTGAAATTAAAAACACAATATTATTTAAAACTCCTCAAAATGAAATACTTAGGTATAAATCTAAGAAAATATGTAGAAGATCCACATGTGGAAAACTCAAACACTCTGATGAAAGATGTGAAAAAAGAACTAAAGATGTTTCCTGTTTGTGGATAGGAAGACTCAATATTGTCAAGATGTCAGTACCTCCCAAATTGATCTATAGATTCAAGCAAAATCCCAGCAAGTTATTTTACGCACATTGAGAAACTGACTATAAAGTTTATATGGAGAAGCAAAAGACCTAGAATAGCCAACGTGATATTGAAGAAGAACAAATTTGGAAGACTGAGACTATTCAACTTCAAGACATACTATAAAGCTACAGTAATCAGTACAGTGTGGTATGGGTGAAAGAGTGTACAAATAGATCAGTGGAACATTATAAAGAACCCAGAATTAGACCACATAAATATAGTCATCTGATATTTGACAAAGGAGCAAAGACAATAACATGAAGCAAAGATAGTCTTTGCAATAAATATTGCTGATATAATTGCACATTTACATACAAAAACTGAATCCAGACAGACCTTACAACTTTTACAAAAATTAATTCAAAATGAATCACAGACCTAAATGTATAACAACACTATAGAATTGGTAAAAGATAGCATAGGAGAAAATCTAGATCACCTTGGACTTGATGATTTTTTTAAAAGCAACATCAAAGGCACGATCCATGAAAGAAAAAATTGATAAGCTGGACTACATTAAAATTAAAAATTTCTGCTCTGCAAAAGACACTGTCAATCCATGGACTGGAAGAAAACACTTGCAAAAGATATATTTGATAAAGAATTATTATCCAAAATATACAAAGAACTCTTAAAACAACAATAAGAACACAAACCCAATTAAAAAGTAAGCCAAAGACTGTAACAGACACCTCTCCAAATATGATAACACATATGGCAAAATAAGCGTAAGAAAAACTGCTCAACATCATATGTCATTAGGGAAATGCAAATTAAAACAACACTGAGATACCATTATGTACCTATTATAAATGAAATGGCCAGAATCCAGAACACTGACAATACCAAATGCTGGCGAGGATGTGGAGCAACAGGAACTCTCATTCATTGCTGGTGGAAGTGCAAAATGGTACAGCCACTTTGGAGAAAACTTTGGTGGTTTTTACAAAACTAAACATACTCTTTCCATATAATCTAGCAATCTTTCTCCTTGGTATTTACCCCCCCAAAAGTTGAAAGCTTTTAGTTCACATGAAAACCTGCATACAGGTGTTTATAGCAGCTTAATCATAATTGCCAAAACTTGGAAGCAACCAAGATGTCCTTTAGTAGGTGAATGGATAAACGGTGATACATCCAGACAATGGAATATTATTCAGCATTAAAAAGAAATGAATTGTCAAGCCACGAAAAGACATGGAGGAACCTTAAATGCTCATTACTAAGTGAAAGAAGTTAATGTGAAAAGGATATACACTATATAATTTCAACTATGACATCCTGGGAAAGGCAAAACCATGGAGACAGGGAAAAGAGCAGTGGATGCCAGGGGTTGGGTGGGGGCTGGGGGAAGAGAAGCTTGAATAGGCAGGGCACAGAGGATTTTTAGGGCAGTGAAATTATTCTGTATGAGACTATAATTGTGGATATATGTCACTGTAAATTTGTCCAAATCCATAGTGTGAACGTATAACACCAAGAGTGAACCCTAATGTAAACTACGGACTGTGAGTGATAATGATACGTCAGTGTAGGTTCATCATTGTAACGAATGTACCTCTGGGGGCGGGGGATGCCGACGGTGGGGGAGGCTATGAATGTGTGGAGCAGGGAGTATGTGGGAAATTTTTGTACCTTCTTAATTTTGCTCTGAAGCTAAAACTGCTCTAAAAAGACAAAGTCTATTTAAGATAAAAGAAAAAAGTAAAGACATGACAAAGTGAGGGTATAGTATTGTGGTATACACTTAATAAAGTTATGTTTTAAACATTCACAGTACAATGCAATACATTTTGTTATTCACAAGATAATTAAAGGTTTTATTTGAAAAGTCATAATACTCTGGGAGTCTAGTAATAGGACATAAGTAAAGTTGAACAAACAGTGTCTTCTTTTTTTTAACCATGTCAATGTATTTCTAACTATGTATAACTGTATTTGAAGGTTATGGTCCAAATGTGAATTTGACGCTCCTCCTATGTGCGAAGCTATATTATAACAAATTACCATAAACTTAGTAGCTTAAAACAATTCAGATATATTATCTTACAGTTTTGGATATTAGAAGTGTGAAAATGGGTTGGCAGGGCTATATTTTTCTGGAAGCTCTAAGAGAAAAGCCTGTTTCTTTGCCTTTTCTGGCTTCTAGTGGTTGCCTGCATTCCTTAGCTCTGGCCCTGCATCATTCTAGCCCCTGCTTCCATCCTCACACCTCCTTCTCTAACCCTGACCTCCGTTTTATAAGGACTCTTGTGATTACGCAGAGCCCACCTGGAAAACCCAGGGTACTCTTCCCCCCTCAAGATCCTTAACTTAATCACATCTGCAATGTTTCTTTAGCAATGAAAAGTAACACACTGACAGGTTTCAGAGATAAGGACATGGACCTCTTTGGGGAGCCATAATTCCATCTACCACAGAAGCCCTGACTTAAAACCGCTCCAAGAAATTCCCCACGCTCCATGCTTTGTATTGTGATACAATTGGGGTTTATTTTTTCTAAACTCTTTAACTGATGTCTTAGAATATTTATTATCAACGAGTCCCAGAGGATCTCACTTTCCAAGTTATGTACTTTTATATGCCCGGTGCAGAGAAGATATTCTCTTAATGTGGCAGCTTTAAGTTGGTATAAAGTACATGGAAACGACATCTTCTACCCCAACTATGCATAACATGGAACTAATTATATCTATATAAAAAAGATACAGAGAAAAGAATGTTGCTTTATACTGTGTATATGAATGAATACTGCAGTCTGGTTTTTTTTTCAATACAAGTTGATCTGCTAGACATTGATAATATACAGTGCGAAAGATTTAAGGATTCATAGCAAGGAGAGCTAAGTTAGAATATTTGCTCTAAGAAGAAAACTAAATCAATAAAATAAGATTTGGCTAAAATTCGTCAAGGTTTAATTATATAAAATTATTCTATAGCAGTTAATACAGCAAGAGCTTTATTGCTATTCTTTTCTTTGCTCAATATTAAATAAAGAAGAATAGTTTTAACTCCATCTTTAGATTAAAAAATGAGGTTTAAAGATCAACATTAATAAATAATTTGATTTGCTTTTTTGGTGTCATAGAAATACTCATTTACTCATTCATCCATCCAGTTAGTCAACAGATATTTACTGAATGCATAGTATAGGCCACACACAGGTGTGGAACTGGTGCTACAAAGTCAAGTACCGTCATAAATTTGTTTAATATAGTTGCTACCCCGGCATCCGTTTTCAGGCGTGAGGTAAGTTGTTTGAAACCCAGTTGTACCCCGTCACCTGTGGACTAGTTAAAACTTCCGGTCCCTGTGTGACCGTTTGTGATAAAGTCCGCTTGTACCTCATCCCACAGCTGGACCCCAAACCCAACACATTCCACAGCTGGTAACCATGATAAAACCTAACACCAGTCAACACCAGACTGTTCCCCCCACCACAGGTGTTTTCTTTAAATAAGCCAATCAAAACCTCTAGTGAAAGCCCAGGGATAAAATTAAGCCCATGTACCTTAATAAAGGCATAGCCCCATAGGTCCTCTATTTCTCTCTCTTCTTTCCACAGTCTGGTTGTGGATGCTGCTGTCTCCGGGAAGCACTTCCGGTTAGGCATTGTAGGTGACCCTCTTCTCCTGTGGATCTTTAAGTAATGAAATGCTTCCGTTATCTCACGTTTTGCTGTGCTGCCTAATCTAGTATCTACCTACACACCAAAATACCTAACTTTCCTCCTTGGGCTTGGGCTGCCCTAAAGAGTGCCTATTTTGGTTATGGCCATTTTCAAGAGAGAGACCTCAAGACCAAATTAGAAAGAAATTATAGCAATAAAAGTCACAAAACAGTATATTATGACACCTCCTTTTCAGCTGAGTCAATAATCTGAGAAACCTCAACTAGCACAGGAGCTAAACATTAATTATGATAAAAATAACAAAAGTGAAAAATGCTTTCAATAAGACTACACAAAAAGCAGAAAATTTTTATTTTTGTATGCTTTGAACTGAGAAAAATGGGAAAAATAATGGAAATTGAAATATTATAACTGGATAACATTTTCAGTATTTAAGATTAATTCTTATGAAATCTTATCCATTGATAAGATTACGAATTGCAGATAATTGTATACTTTAATCAGCAATTCATTCAATAAACATTAAGCTATTACATTCTAAGAGTTGGGCACACAATCCAAACCAAAAAAGCAAGGTCCCTGCTCTCATGGAGTTTACATTCCAGGGACCTAATACATTGCTCTGGCACTCCAAATACTTCACTATATTTTCATGGTAAACATCCCCTGCGAGGACACTACTAACTAAGGGCAAGATATGCTTCAGGCCTGGAATTCTTCATCTCTGGCCTTACTTCCGTATAAGGGCTTTATGGCTGCTCTGCCATTAGCTGTGCAATCTTACACAGTTACTTTAACATTCTAACCTTGTTTCTCCCTTTGTAAAAGGGAATGGCAATAGTTGGGTTCTCATGGGGATTAAAGGAGATGTGTGTCTATTGTTCAGAAACTATTAGTATTGTTTGGTTCTGTGGTTCCAAAACCTGCCTGCTCATTAGAATCACCTGAGCATATTTAAAAAATTCTAAAGCCCAGGCCACATACCAGACCAATTAAACCCAATCTCTGAGCCTGAAACCCAGGCATCGAGACAGGCTCCCCAGGTGGTTCCCACGTGCAGACAAATTTGGGAAACACTGCAGTTTGGATTATTGATGTTTCATAACAGCATTTGCCAATCCACCTGTCTTTAACGGAGGTGGAACCAGGAAGCCTGGGGAGTTTAATGAAATTGAGATAATCCAGGCGCACATACACCCTCTGTCCATCCTGTGATCTGAATCCGTATCTCTTCCAATTATCTTAAGGGAGGAATCGGATGGAGTTCTAACCACACCCGCATATGCACAGCTGTTAAGTATATGTGATACTTAGGTACTTAAGCAGTACAGACACTTCCACCTGCGGCGACTGCTGGGTCTGACCCAGGCAAGCCAGCCCTCCCGGGGGCGCTGGGCCCGGGTGCAGAGGCCGCAGCCCCGCGGCGAGGGAGGATCGGCAGCCTCAGCTGCTGCAGCGGCTGTCGGGATCATCCCCTGCGGGCCAGCAGCGGCGGGGCCGGCGGCTCAGCCGGGCGCCTTTGGCCTGCGCGCCCTGCGTCCCTCCCTCTTGTCCGCCGGCTACTCTGCGACCCGGGCCGAGGGCTGGAGCTGCGCGAGGCGCTCCGGTCCGAGGCGAGCGAGACCTGTCGCGCCGCCGCCGCCATGGAGCCCGGGCCACCCGGCGGATCCAGGCCCGCCGAGCGTGGGCCTTGCCTGAGCAGCCCGCTCGGTGCAGACCTGGCGGCTTCGGCCTCCTTGCTGAGCGCAGCCGGGGCCGAGCCAGGGCGCCGCCCGCTCGCTGTGGCAGCCGTGTTACCGGCGGGGGGGTGCGGAGAGAGGATGGGCGTCCCCACCCCGAAGCAGTTCTGCCCCATCCTGGAGCGGCCGCTCATCAGCTACACCCTGCAGGCCCTGGAGAGGTAATGCGGCGACTACTCGCCCCGCGGTCCCCGCAGCCCCAGGGGCCGGGCCTCGCGTTCCCCGCCCTGTGGCTGCTCTCGCGCCGGCGCGTTCACCTCAGGGACTGGGCCGGAATCCCCGGGCTCAGTTACTCAAGCTCGAGCTCCGTTCCCACCAGCGTTGCAGAGGTGGGCAGCTCTGGCCTTTGACAGATGGGCACGGAAGCTGGAGCCACCCCACAGAGCTCTTTACGTACCCTAGCAGCTAAGGTGGTGGGGAAGGCCCGGCATGTGGCGCTGCGTCAGTGCGTGCCCGGGTTGGGACTAGAGACTTCGAGTTCTCACTGTGGCCCCTGTGGGGCCCAATGAGAAGCTGTTCTAGGAGTGTCCTGGGCTCTGTCTCCGCGCATGCGTGGGCGGAGTTGTACTTGAAGCACGGCTATCACGGTTTTGAGGGTATTTGTTCATTCGTTGACAAACGTTTACTGAGCACCTTGTATAAGACAGACTGCTAAATTACCAGGTCGTGAAAGGGGAGAGGGGAGCAGAATTCCAACTGTTCAATAACGGAAACAGATTTAAGCCTGAAATTGAGGCCAATGCACCCTTTATCATCTTAAAAAGGGACTGAAGTTAACTAGTTGGAAATGAAAGAGGCAGGGGGAACGGGGTTAGGAGGACTAGGGGAGCAGTAGTGAGCTGAGGAAAAGGAGGGGTACGTCATTTTTATTAATTTTACTTTTTTTTTTTTTTTTGCACTGAGTGATGTGATGGAGCATGGGGTGAGGGTGGAGGGGTGGGAAGCCGCGGGATTACAAAGGTCCACGTGGTTTTGCTGTGGCGTTTAAACTTCTTGAAGCCAGCGGGGAGCTGTGGTAGTATGTTAAATTCTGGATTGAAGTGAACCATTTGCATGTCCAGATAGGTAGCATCCTTTAGCATGCGTGGCCTTTTCAGGAGGCTTTGATGAAAACTAAGCTAGGGAGGTTCCAAGGAAAGTACCATGTAATCCAGAAAGGAGCCCCACACAAACCCTTACACACTTCAGAAGCCAAAGGACCCGGGTTGTTCATATGGTTGTTTTATTTTCTGAAGATTGGCATTCGGAAAATGGAAGTGTAAAGAGCCAGCCATATTCACCCTTGATTTATGTAATCAGGCCAGTGGTTACATATGAAACTCATATAAACTTTGAAACAATTCCAGTTGCTATCTCTCTTCTGTGTTTTTCCATTTCTTTGGGTAGTGGTGGCAGAGGGTCCCTGAAACCATCCTATGAATTACACACCTACAATATTCCAGTGCCATAGACACTGTGACAACATAGGTCATACATGCAGGTAATCCCATGTGGCGCAAAGGATCTCGGCTAACAGAATCTTTATCTACTTAGTAATTAGATTTAGGGGACTGCAGTCATTTTTACGCTTTCCTTCCCATGGGGGAGAAAAAAAGCTTTTATATTAACTGACATTTTTGTATCTTCTGAGGCTGCCTGAGGTAGGGGGACAGTTGAAAGTCTCACCTTTAAAGTAAAAGAATGTTTGGAAAGCCCTTGTTGATGGAAAATAAGGTGAGAGAACACTTGTTTTCCATTGTTATATAATTGATAACCGCAATCATAAAATCCTAGCTAATAACAATAGTAACTAACCAAAATCTCCATTCTGGAATACCTTAGGGCTTGGTTTTGTCACTATTATAATGCCTGAAGAATCTGTGGAATGTGATTATATATCTGGTAATCCCAGTAAACCCTTGGAAACCTTGCATTATGGAGAGGTTTGGGTGCCTTTTGGCCATTTGCCAAATAGAGGCCCTTATCTTTTTTATTCCTCACCCTTAAAAGATGGGCCCAACAGACTGCTGATAGTTTTCCTAGGGTATGGTGCCAAAAGTCCTCAGTCCATGCATCCCAAAAGATAAACTGTGTAAATTAAAATAAGGGAGGGACATAGAGATTAATAATGTCTTATATAAATATTTTTGGCTCAGTTGAAATTATACATGCTTACTACTTAAACCACAGCTTTTTGTCCCAAAGAAAAGTAATTGGATGTCACTATTGTCAATCATCTAGATTATACTGAGAGATGTTATTTCTTGCCGTTTAAGAGCTATGTGTGATGCCCCAAATTTGACTTCAAAGTCATTTTTTTTTTTGCCCCTCATAATTAAGAATTTTCCTTGCTCAAGTTTTGCTATTTCACTAATAGAGGGTTGAGAAGTTGTGACTCTTGATTTTTCAGCTATTTATCTCTCCTAAGAAATTAAAGATACTTGTTGAAAATAACTCTTGTGGGTTAACATGTCTTTTGGATTTTTGAACCAACCTAAAATCAGGTAGGGCCTAGGAAAGAGAAGAGGGTGATCCCTGAACTTTGGCCCCAAATTCCTCGATCGGGATAGGGAAATATAAAGAAACATGACCAGTCTTGCTTCTAGTTAAACATTGCCATTTAAACATGGTTTTTGTTTATTTGTTTCCCAACTCCTTCACTTATCCGCATAAAGGAACTAAAAATGTATAGCCACACAAGGGAGAAATGAATGAGAGGAAGTGCAGCGGATAAATACCAACAAAATCCAGGATGGTAGAAAGGAGACAGGAGTGGTAACCAATCAGATTTAAAAGACCCAATAAAGCAAAACCATAAGCCTTCAGGTAGGACAGCCATGAAGAAGTAAGTTAATTAAAGTCGTAGGACCTTGGAAAAGTATAAGAATTAGAGGGACAGGGTATCTCTGAAGGTGGGGTAGACAGTGAAAAGAGGGCAACTGATTGAAACTTCCCAAAGGAATGTTTAGACTCCCAGATCTCTGGCAGATACATTTATTCTCTGGCTCAGAACCAGCACAGCTAATGGCTGGAGTGAGGAGCTCTATGGCAATGGGGGAATTGCAGACTGCATTTTGATACGGTGATATCCTTAGCCCCTAACGTAGATGACTCAAGGAAGTTTTCTTCTTTTCAAACATGACAATATATTAAAGTAACTATTCTTCTATAATGAACAGTTGGAGGAGGCATTGAAAGAAAATCCATTTTGTGAACAGGGACTTCAGATCACTTGTCTCTTTCCTTTGGGCAAAATTGGGAAACCCACATTTTTCTGGTTTAGCCAAGTTCTACTTTGCTCCACTGAAATTTTTTAGAAAAATAATTATCAGATTAAATGAGATTCAAAAGTAGCTCTGAGCCCTCCAATGTCTGAGGTATGTTGACTAAAAGGCTCTGTTTGGGAAAATAGAGGCTTATAGTTTAAGTATATCAAAATTATATGCGTGGCTGTATTTGTACATTGTGATAGCCATGGCGTATATATGTATAGACATGTATAAGTATATACAAATGTTTTTGTAGGTTCATATACTATATTATTTATTTTTAAGGTGTGCAACTGGTAGTCCAGATTTGTGCATTACGGGTATACTAGAAGGATCAAATATAACAACCGATTTCTAGGTCATACTAGAAACAAGACCCTTTCAGAAGTTGACCAAAAATGTTTCTAGAATTTCGAAGTTTTATTTTGGCCTTTTAGGGAAATTGAAATATAATTATTGGACCCCAGGTTATAACTTAAAGAGAATTTGGGTTTTCTCACTTTGCTAACAAGGAACTGATATCAGGGTTCCCTTGCATAACTATTACTTTGTGACCTGAGTTTCTGCAAGGAAATGTTGCTTTAAGCAATCATGCGGCATTGGCAAGGCATAAAGCTCTGACAATTAAGCTGCAAAATTTACTCACAATTGATCAACTCATGTGTCTAAATTTGACTGTTTAAAAAACTGTATTCTCTGGATCTAAAGTAGGAAGTAAAAATTCCTGCCAGTAATTTAATTTCCAGCTTAAACTATATAAAGAGTTATTGGGGGTGGAGAGGTTGGTCAACCTGGCATAGCTGAAAAGTAGATTAAGATGACAACTACAACAAAAGCAAATAAGAGAAGCAAACTTTGGCCATGCTTATTTAGACTTGGTGGTCAGCTGGGTGGGGGTGGGAATTCCTGACAATAGATTTGAACGAGCTCTGGCAGGGCTTTTCCCCGTAGCCCACGAGGTTTCCTGGGCTCTCTTAGGTGGAAGACACTGCTTAAGATAATTTGTTCCTTTGTATGTTTTCCTGCTCCTCAAATCTTATTATAATTTGGCCTCCCATATAAATCTTCTACAGGAAGGTGTTATGTTCCACTGATTAAAAAACATTCCAGACTTTGTTGTAGTAACGTGTATCATTGTATAATAAAATCCTGGCCTTCTAATCTATGTTTCAGTCCCTTTTCAGTTTGGCTAGAGTGACTTAGTCTCCTTGTGTCTGACAACTCCAGGTAAATTTGGGGAGAAAAATCAGTTTTGTAGGTCTATATTTATATTATGAAAGCTCAATGTGATTGGATTGCTCGTTTGTTATGTTGCTTGGAAAATCAGTGGAGGTCCATGTTTAGTTGTTTGAAACTCTATGGTATGTTTTTTCAGTGTATTATAGCTTATTTTCTTTTTTCCTTTTCTTCAGTTTTTTTTTTTGTTGTTGTGTACTTTAAAAAATTCTACCTTATTTCTGAAAACCACTCCCAATTCCGTTGAACAAAGTGCACTGCAAATAAATATGTAAATGTTAGCCCAAATGAACAAGGCTGAACATTTAAATTAAGCTGAGAATAATAGGAATGGGGTAGGGGAGACAGGAGAAATATTGAGGAGGTGGTATTGACAGGCCTTAGTGATTAACTGGATTAGGTGATTCATAAAAAGAAACGTGTTGAGGATGCTTTTAGTTCAGTGGTCAGTTAGATGAATTTGACTTAAATTTTTGTCTTAAGACTTTCTTAGTATTATAAAAGGGTCAAATCTGAGTCAAGGAAAGGAATAGGGCTGCTGTGTTTTGTACAGGTCAGATGATTAGAGATTTGTGTCATGTTCCCAAATGCCCCCATGGGACTCCTTCAAAACAAGACATAAGACCAAGACAGGTAGGCTGAGGCTTGACATATGGAAGCCTTCATGGGCCATAGTAAGGAGGCTTAACATTGCCAAAGAATCGGGAACCAGCCCTGTCACACCAATTCAGTATTTTGCTGCTAAAACATCAGGGTGGGTATGGAGAGATGGAAATATACAAATTATGGCCCCAGTGCAATCCAGAGGTCAAATTTCCACGAAGGCTGTTGTGGCAGTGAGCAGCAGCTGCCACTGTCCTTTTGAGGCCAGACTTCTGCTGACGGGATGAGAGTGCTTTAGAGGTGTTAACAGGGCCTGATTTTTCCCATCTGTTTTTTAAAGAATTTGCTAAAATGTTCTGTTCTCAACTGATCTTTTAAAACTGTCTGAGCAGCATATTCCTATAAATAACATTTATGTTATTCCAAGAGAAAATAACTTGAGATACTATATTTCTTCCTCAAAATGTCTGTTGTAATGGAGCTTGGGGCTAGGCTTGTATTTGCTTATGGAATGTGCTAGGAAGGAAATACTTGATAGAATCAGGCTGCTGGGGGTTTGGTGTGGACTTGTCTTTAGTTAAGAGATAAACTAGATCCCTTTATTCAGCAAATATTTGATTGGTAGGCACTGTGTGAGGTACTTAAGGTCTTTTTCAGTCCCATGATTTCTACATTATTAAATTTTAATACTGTAAAAGGTTTTTAATTCTATAACTAGAAAAGAATGTGAATAAATCCTCTGAAATACAAACAGTACTTATAAAGGCTTGCAAATACTGGGTGTATGCTTGGTTGCTGACTAAAATACCTTAATAATCCTGTTGTCTCTTAAGAGTGGTCTAAAACAATGTTTTCCAGACTTGTTTTTTGTAATCTGTTGCAAGAACTACATTTTACATCATGGCCTAGTGACAAGCACATATTTACCTACACACTCACACACATTTGAAAGCAAATTTCATGAGAAACAACCTATATCCCTATTATGTGCTGTGCATTTTGATTTTTATGTTTTATTTATTCAACAATATTGGTCTAAAACTTATAAACTGACTTGATGACACACTAATGGGTCCTGAAATCTGCAGTTTGAGAAACACTAGTTTAAAGCACCATTTTCTATTTTGAGCCTCATACAATTGTTTGGCATAGCCTAAGGCCACAAGTACATCTGTTGGTAATTATTTACATCTACTTTGACTGCTTTTTGTTTGGAGCATACAGAGTTATTTTATCACTGTTAGGTTATTAAGTATGAAATGTCCTATTTCCTTTAGTAAGTTTGACAGTTGATATTTCTGACATTTCATTTTGACACTTATTTTTATTGTGAAGGTACATCCTCAGTCTTTCAAACACACAGTTTGGCTTGTGATTATCTTTGAAAATTTTTTTTTTAGAGCAATTTTTGTGAAACCATGGATAAGTCAAAAATTTGTGGTGTTCTTGAATGTAAGTTCCATTATGGAACCAATGCAGTGCAGACAGCTTGAAATATCAGGGAAGTATTTGGGAAGCATGTGGCTAATGACTGCACAGTACGTTGATAGTTTGAGACCTGAGACCAAGGTGGATAATGATGAGCTGAAAGCTGTAGTGGAAGTGAATCCATCTCAACCTATGCGTGAATCAGCAGCAAGGTTTGATGTTACTATTCCAACAGTATCGGACCTTTTGAAACAAATTGGCAAGGTAAAGAAGCTGGATAGATGGGTTCCGCATCAATTAAACGAGAAATCATCTCAAAGCTTGCCTTCTTTGCTGTCTTGACATAAAGGCTAACTATTTTTACACCATATGTTACATGTGATGAAAAATGGATTCTTTTTGGCAATTGCAAGCATTTGGCACAATGGTTGGATAAAGACGAAGTGCTGAAACACAGTCCAAAACCTAATATCCATCAAAAAACTAATGGCGTCTGTTTGGTGGTCCAGTGCTGGTGTTGTCTGCTACAGCTTCATGAAACCTGGTCAGTCGATTGCAGTGGGTGTCTACTGAATCCAATCAGATGAAATGATGAGGATGCTTGCAATTAAGCAGCTGAGGTTGGTAGAGACAGGCCAATCCTCTTGCAAGATGATGTTCGACCACATGTCACACAAACAACGCTGCTCAAACTACAGAGCCCAGACTTGGAAACTCTCTGTCATCCACTGTATTCACCGGACCTTTCACCAGCTGATTACCACTTCTTCCAGGCTTTGGACTGCTTCTTGCAATGAAAAATACTCAAATCTGGACAAGCTGTGGAAAATGCCTTCCCTGCTACTTGCTCTCCAGGCTGCTTCTCTGCTGTCATAAACAAGCTATGGTTAAGATGGCAAAGCTGTGTTGATAGTTTAGGTCTGTGCTTTGAATAACTGTACTGCTTCTTTTTTGTGGGGCAAGAGGGGAGCCAGTGGAGGTGGGGGAAGGGGCCATCCATGCTTTTA
>RJWJ010015830.1:0-35509 GCA_004363605.1 Indri indri
CTCTTGCTCAGGCTGGTCTCGAACTCCTGAGCTCAAACAATCTGCCCACCTCGGCCTCCCAGAGTGCTAGGATTACAGGCGTGAGCCACCGCGCCCAGCCTGAGAGCTTTTTAAATTTCCTTAATCTCTTCATTGACCCACTGGTCATTCAGGAGCATATTGTTTAATTTCCATGTGTTTGTGTATTTTCCAGTGTTCCTCTTGTTATTGATTTCTACTTTTTTTCTGTTGTGGTCAGAGAAAATACTTGGTATGATTACAATCTGAATTTTGTATTTTTGAATTTTTTAAGACTTGTTTTGTGGTCTAACATATGGTCTACCCTTAGAATGATCCATGAGCTGAGGAGAAGAGTGTGTGTTCTGTAGCCGTTGGATGAAACATTCTGTAAATATCTGTCGGGTCCATTTCGTATATAGTGCAGATTAAGTCCATTGTTTCTTTGTTGATTTTCTGTCTGGATGTTCTGTGCAATGCTGAAAGTGGAGTGTTGAACTTGAACTCAGACCAAGTATTTCTCTTTACTTGCTTTTGTTGTCTCACACATTGTCATAACTACCCGAAATTATTATTAGGGCCCTTCAGCAGGAATAATTAAATTGGTGTTAACTTCTTCCCTTTTTCACCTTAGCAGGGAAAAGATATGTTAAGAAAAGGGATTTTATTAAAGTAGATTGGGAATTTGCCAGCATTTGGGGCTTTGGGAAACTTTTATTTAAGTCCCAAAGGAAAGTATTTAGTGAAAATAAATAATAGATGTCTCAAATTTTAGTGTGTTACGTATTAGGAAAAAAAGTATCCCCCAAACATTTGCTAAAGAAAAGCATATTAACTAAGGTTCTTATTTTATTTATTTATTTTTTGTTGTTTCATCTTTGCTGTCCATTAGGTGTCCTAAGGGTTCTAAAATAGCTCCCAGTAGTTATCCATACTTTTCATCCTGTTTTCTTAGGAACTCTTGTTGATTTTAAATACTTCACTTTTCATTCATACATATGTATCATATATAAGAGGCCAAAATGGGGCCCTAGATTTTTTTAGTAATCTTCATAGTTCTTTCATTTATGCTTTGTTTCTTTCCTTCAGGTAGCAAATTATGGAGTTGGGGGACAGTACGAACCTCATTTTGACTTTGCACGGGTAAGTAAAAGAAATGGAGAATGTAAGAAATCTGCTGAAGTTTAGGTATTATTAATATCTTGTTAAAGATGGTAAGGCAGGCTTTATTCAAGGGGGGTGGGGACACTGCGATACGTATAGGGACCCCTGCAATGGAGTTTTGCAGTGAGGGAAAGAGATTAAGCTCAGCTCCAAATACAACGAGGAAAAGTGGGAATTTATAGCCAGTGAACAGAGGTGGGGATGTCAATAGATGGAAAATTGCTAAGAGGTAAGGGGGGGCTTCTGGCTAAACTGACCTAACAGGATTCTTGCGGAAGTCAGGGAAGGGCGATCAGACATCACCCCCGAGATAGAGGAAGATGAGGAACCCGATTAGATATTGGGGGGAAATCAGATATCAAGAATGGGAAATTCTGGCTAAACTGACTTAGAATTCTTGAAAATTAGACAATGCAGAGATGAACAAAGGCCCAAAAGTCAGGGCCAAGTTGGGAAGAGAATTCAGAGGCGCCTGAGTAGAGTTTGGTCAAAGAAAATCTTTGTCAACATGTTAATTCTGTTCTTTTAGCATTAAAATTTCATAGCCTATTTGGAATCTGTGGAAACATGGTATAATCATAATAGATAGCCTGTGAAGCCTTTTTAGCAGTCAAAGAAACACCTAGATACCCAATAAAAGTATTTAAGATACTTTTAAATGCATTGGTGAGCCTGGAAGAAAGTAAAGGATATTCCCAAGGGCAAATTGAACAAAGATGGAAAACCTAGGCATTAAACTTACAGAGTTAAGGGGGACAAAAAAGCTGAGGCTGGAGGCACATGCCTCCAGGAATCTAGAGCTTTTGGGATTAACAGCTCTGTGAGAGGACCTGCCATAATTAGATTGCTGAACCAAGACCCCTGCATAAAACCTAAATCTCCAGAAGGATTACACCTTCGGTGTGATAAAGCATCGGTTTGAAAATAATCTGCTTTGAGGCTGGAACCTTAGAGAAAGCTGTTTCCATCCTGGTTGGGGTGTGGGTAGTGTGTATGGGGAGCTGCTTCTGGGAGTTTTAAAGCATGGGCCTGCCCTCACATAAATCTGGTATTTGAATTTTTACTACCCTGGAAGAGGAGAGATTAATTTAAAGTGGTTCAGTTTGGTAGTGCTCCTTGATACCTAACAGAAACAAACTCATATCCTCCCTGGAAAGAAACATCTTATTTCTAACACCTCAGCTAAATATGAACTCATACTTTTAAGAAATTACTAACTGGTAATAAGAAACCATTGGTGAGACTGAAGCAACCAACAGATTTAGACATCCCGAGGATTTTAGAATCTGCAATTACAAGGAATGTAAAATAAGTATATAATATTTAAAAATAAAAGATGGGACAAAAATAAGCTCTTGAAATGGCATATTTGAAAAATAAGCAAATGGAAGTGATAGGCAGAAAAAATTGTTGAAATTTAAACTGTAATGGTTAACTTAGAAACAGACTAGAGACACATGAAACAGCGAATTGGCCAACAGATGTGAAGAAATTATAGGAATGCGTTTTGAGAGACAGGAAGATAAAAAACATAAAAGAAATGTAGAGAGACTGGAGAGTAGAAAGCTTAGAGGATAGGTAATATTAAAGCAATTCATAAAAAGCTTATGCTTGCCAAGTCCTCTTGGCATAAGACTAATAATTATTGGTCTCTTTTTTACATCTTTAATATATTCAGCTATAAATTATAGCATTACCAAATCTTAATTAACTTAAACTTTATCTAATTACATAGAATTCTAAGGAATGTGCTACATATTTCCACAGAGTTGTTGATCTATTACCATTATCCAATAAGGGTATTCTTTTGAATGAAAACATTGATTGTATTGTATTATAGCTCTTTACTGGCTTAATTCCAAAGTTCTAGGCTCTTTTTCTATGTAGACCTGCAAAGAATATATTTTTAGTCTCTTTTCCTTCCTTATTCAGTTATGGAAAAAAAATGTGTGAGGGTCTTTAATGATGTGAAAGACTGTACAGTTAAAGCCCTAATATTACAAAATGAAATTGCATTTTTGTAGCTTTTGATTTTGAAGTAATTGTCAATTCATAGAAAGTAGCAAACAAATGCACAGAAAGGTCTCATGCACCTTTCACCTAGCCTCCCCCAATATTAATATCTTGAATAACTATAGGACACTATCAAAACCAGGAATTGGCATTGGCACAATCCACAGAGCTTATTCATATTTCACCAGTTATACTTGCACTCCTTTCTGTGTGTGGCTCTGTGACGTTTATTACATACGTAGCTTCATGTAACTACTACCACAGTCAAGATAGACCACTGTACCATCACTACAAGTTTCTTTTGCAGTACTGCCCTATAGCTGTATACGGCTTCCTCCTCCTCTTCCTGCTAGTAACCAATATCTGTTCTTCTTTGCTATGTTATTTCACAAACATTCTATAAATAGATATATAAATATGTAACCTTTTGAGATTTTTTTTTCACTCAGTATCCCTTGAGGTTCATCCAAGTTATTGTATGTGTCAATAGTATGTTCTTTTTATTGCTGAGTAGTACAGATTGAGTATCCCTTTCCCAAAATGCTTGGGAGGTCAGGTGCTATGGCTCATGCCTGTAATTCTGGCACTTTGGGAGGCTGAGATGGGAGGATCACTTGAGGACAGGAGTTCAAGACCAGTCTGAGTAACATAGCAAGACCCTATCTCTACAAAATATTAAAAAAATTAGCTGGGCATGGTGGTGTGCACCTGTAGCCCCAGCTACTTGGGAGGCTACGGCAGGAGGATCACTTAAGCCCGGGAGTTTGAGGTGTCCAGTAGCTATGAGGATGCCACTGTGCTCTAGTCTGGGCAACAGAGTGAGACCCTATCTCAAAAAAAAAAAAAAAAAAAAAAAAAAAAAAAAAAAAAAAAAAACCCAAAAAAACAAAATACCTGGGAACAAAAGTGTTTTGGATTTAGGATTTTTTAGATTTTGGAATATCTGTATACATAATGAGATATCTTGGAGATGGGACTCAAGTCTAAACACAAAATTCATTTAGGTTTCATATACACATTATACACATAGCATTAAGGTAATTTTTTACAATATTTTTAATAATTTCACACATGAAACAAAGTTTATGTCAAGTACTTCTGTGTGGAATTTTCAACTTGTGTCATGTCGGCAGTCAAAAAGTTTTGTATTTTGGAGCATTTCAGATTTTGGCTTTTTGGATTAGGGATGCTCAACCTGTATTCTGCTGCTGTATGGATGTACCACAGTTTAGCCATTCACCCATTGAAGGATATTTGGATAGTTTTTAGTTTGGGGCTATTACAAATAAAGATGTATGCAAACTTCTGTGTGAAAAATACATTTTCATTTTTATGGGATAAATGCCAAGAGATTATATTGTATTTTAATTTAGACTTAAATATCTAGATATGAATTCTCCAGCCTTATTAAAGTGCTGACTGTCCAAAAGACAGACAGTCATAATAGCAATAAATACTTGAGTGGGTCATGAGTTCAAAGTAAAATTTCAAGGCAAGTTTTTTTACCCACAGAGAATAAGCTTCATGAATATAGCTAAGAGGTGGCTCTCATGTCCTGTTTTTTGGAAACTAAAATTGTAGGTGTTGATTTTTTTAAAAAATCTATACTTAGGAGATATTGGCTCTCATTCATTCAGGCTAACAAATCTGTTTTTTTCCCCCCAGTGGTCTTATCAAAAATATCTGGTACTCACGCCTGTAATCCTAGCACTCTGGGAGGCCGAGGCGGGCGGATCGTCCTGAGCTCAGGAGTTCGAGACCAGCCTGAGCAAGAGCGAGACCCCGTCTCTACCAAAAATAGAAACAAATTAATTGGACAGCTAAAAATATATATAGAAAAAACTAGCCGGGCATGGTGGCACATGCCTGTAGTCCCAGCTACTCGGGAGGCTGAGACAGTAGGATTGCTCGAGCCCAGGAGTTTGAGGTTGCTGTGAGCTAGGCTGACACCACGGCACTTGCCCCAGGCAAGAGAGTGAGACTCTGTCTCAAAAAAAAAAAAAAAAAAAAAAAAAAAAAAAAAAATCTGGTATACAAGTTAATTCAACAAGCATTTGAGCGCCTGGTGTATATAGTACACTGGACATTATTAGGGAACATTTTGGAACTGTTTTTGGTATATTTTTCAACATATTACTGTGCATAATTGCCACTGGAGTATTTGCATTACTCAATTTTACACCTCTGAATTCACTGTGTTTTATTCACAGAAAGATGAGCCAGATGCTTTCAAAGAGCTGGGGACAGGAAATAGAATTGCTACATGGCTGTTTTATGTAAGTTATGGCTAAAATTTTTATTTTAAGTTGGGACTTGATCACATAACTCAATTGTGATGTGTTAAGTTTGTTCTGTGTAGCTCTTATTTAGCATCCTAGTTTAAAGTTTTTACAACTAAGGGTGTTAAGAATATTTTTGCATTTGTAACTTTTTCAGGTTGTAATATAGATGTTCATTGTAGAAACTTTAAAAAAAAACAACCTGAAGAAAATTAAACTTATTGAGTTCTACTACTTGGAGACAATCATTAATAGTTGGGAACATGGACTTTTTAGTCATATATAATATGTATATATGAGAATCTGTATAGTTTTATTTGAATTTCTATATATACACGCACTATTTTAGTAAACTTTTCTGAATTAAATTTTTCTTGAAGTATATCACATATCAGAAAAGTACACAAATCATAAGTATATAGCTTCATTAATTTTCACAATGTGAACAGATATGATGTCATCAGTACTCAGATCAAGAAATAGCATAACAGGCCAGGCGCGGTGGCTCACGCCTGTAATCCTAGCACTCTGGGAGGCTGAGGCGGGTGGATTGCTCAAGATCAGGAGTTTGAGACCAGCCTGAACAAGAGCGAGACCCTGTCTCTACTAAAAAAGAGAAAGAAATGATCTGGACAACTAAAAATACATATAGAGAGAAAAAATTAGCCGGGCATGGTGGTGCATGCCTGTAGTCCCAGCTACTTGGGAGGCTGAGGCAGAAGGAGCGCTTGAGCCCAGGAGTTTGAGGTTGCTGTGAGCTAGGCTGATGCCACGGCACTCTAGCCCAGCCAAAAAGAGTGAGACTCTGTCTCAAAAAAAAAAAAAAAAAAAAAGCATAACACCCCAGAAGCCCTATCACTCTCTTTGTTTAAAGTTTCAAAACAGTATTAATTTTAAAAATTGTATATACATACAGAAAAAAGTTAGGTTTTGATAATATTTGTTATCTATTGCTATGTAACAAATCACCCCAAAACCAAATGGTTTAAAATAATCTTTTTAAATTATTTCTCATAGTTGTGAGGTTGACTGGGCTAACCTCATGGTTCCTGCTCCAGATCTGTCATATATTTGCAGTCAGATGTCTGGCACTGGGGTCATCTTGAAGGCTGAAGTTGAGGCTGGCTATTGGCCAGAATATCTAAATTCTGGCTGACCCATGTGGCCTGCGCTTCCTCACAGCATGGTGACTGGTTTGCAAGAGCGAGCCTCCCAAGAGAACAATGCAAAAGTACATGGCATTTTTATAACCGACCCTCAGAAGTCACAGATACCATTTCTGCTGTATTCTGTTACATCAATTATAATACAAAGGTCTGCCCAGCTTCAAGGAGAGAGCATATAGACCATACTACTTGACACAAATGTCAGTATCAGCTAAAAAGAGTGTGGATGATGGGGCATTTTGAGATGTATTATATTTGGAAAATACAGTCTACCGTGTTGTTTTAGCCTTTGTTGACTTAAAAAGATGTATTTTATATCTAGACTTAATTTTGCTTATTTCATTGATCTTTCCAACCCTTACCCCCATTTGAATTATGTAAACTGTATCTCTTTTTGCTGTCTGTAATGTCTTACTCCCTACCAGTCTTTTTCTCTCCCTGCCACCTTCCGTTTATCTTTTCTTCATTCCTCTTTCCCTCCTTCCCTTTTTCCCTTCTTCTCCATATCCATCCCTCCCTGTCCCCAACCCTTCTCACCCTCCTACCTTCCCTCCTTATCACTCTTCTTCCTTCTTCATTTGCATCCCTCTCACAATTCCACCTTGTTTCCAAAAGGATGTAAAGTACATTTCAAAGATTCATATAAAATAAAAATGAGAGAGAAATATCACAAAGGGAAATGCAGGAGAGAAGTTGGTACAGTATACATACAAATTGATGCTGTGAAGGCTGTGTGTTTTCTAGAGGTGAGCTGTTGATAGAGGTGGTAAAAGTAAGTGTGATATGTTTGTGAAATACATTTGTCAGACTTTTTGATCTGTACATCTTTCACTTACCAGATCGGCACTTATTGTGGCTTTAATTTGCATTTCTCTTATTAGAGAAGTTGAGCGTCTTTTCAGATGTTTAGGAGTCATTAGTGTTTCCTTTCTTTCTGTATTCCTATGTTTCTGTATGTCATATTTCTTTGCTTGTGAATATTAATGCTATATCATTTGGTCCACTATACATAAATGTTAGATTATTTGTTAGATTATTTAATATTTCCCCTTCTTAATGAACGTATCCTTCCTGTTTTCCTAAAATAGTTCTATAGCATTTTAATTAGTATTCATTTTTCCAATATTGAAATATTATTCCAAAATGGAATATAGTATATTATATAGTATTATATACATAATATATAGTATATATTATAGATCTACTTATGTGCTCCATTTATATCCATAAAAGTCATGTGTAACTTTTAAATTTCTCTAAAGTTAATTTTTTCATTGCTTAAAAGCTCTTAGCTCATTATTATTAATTACATATTTATCATTGTAAAATACCCTTCATCTCATTTAATGCTTTTTATCTTTATTTAAACTGTCTCTTATATTAAGATCATAACCCTGTTTTCTTTGGGACAGCATTTGCCACAAATCTTATCTTTTTTGTTTTCAGTGTTTGTGAGTCACTTGTTTTAGATGCAACTCGTTGATATACCAGATGGTTGGATTTTACTTTGTGATATGATCTGAGTCTTTCTATACATTCTACTCATGTCACTTTTTAAAAATCTTTACTATATGATCTGTTTCCTTTGTTTTGTGCATGTACTTCTTCAGTTAATTTAGAAGGTTTTTATTGTAGGTTACTTTATGTAATTCTTTAATCTTCTCATTTTTAGTTAAATATGTATTGACTCTCCACCATGAGAAATGATAAAACTTATTTTAGGTTATTTTTATTTTTCTCTTGGTGTTTATTTTGTATAAATTTATTTAAATATTTATTGAAAGTATTTATCCCTATCTCCCTTCCTTTTTATTAATCATTCATTTTTGTAGTATTTTACTTACGTATATAAATGGCGTTTTATTTTTTGAAAAACTGAATATTATGCACAAACCCTGCTATGTAAGCATAAGTTCATATGTTCCCAATGTTCTAGTATTCAATGTCAAATCCTCCTCACAATGGCATGTTTTACTTTATTCTGCCAGCACTTTTGATAGTACTGTCTATGTCTTACAGATGAGTGATGTGTCTGCAGGAGGAGCCACTGTCTTTCCTGAAGTAGGGGCAAGTGTTTGGCCAAAAAAAGTAAGCTTGGTTTTTTATTTTTTTGGTTTTTAAATTTTTCCCCTGAGGAAAAGATACCCCTGTATTTCATGGTCTAATTAATTATATTTTTAAAGGTAGTAAGCTTAAGCACTACATTATCGCTAGGTAAAATTTTGGGTATTTTTATGGCACAGTTTACCATGAGTACTTAGAGGTAATGAGCAGGGATTAGTATTTAAAAGTTTTCATTTAGAAAATGGATTCCATACGATGTTTGCATCTGGACATTACAAGATTTTTTTTGCTTTGTATTGGCAGATACTCTTTTTGTCAAGGAGTTTTGTGGTATTTTTCACATCAAGTTTTTAAAGTGATATCACATTTTAAAAATGATATTAGAGGAAGATATAATACTGCCATACAGGAGTCCTTCAGCAGGAACAGAAGAAAATTTTAAGTACTGCAGAAAGCAATAACCTGACATTTTATTTGGGGATAATTGTGAATTGTTCTCCATAGGGAACTGCTGTTTTCTGGTATAATCTGTTTGCCAGTGGAGAAGGAGATTACAGTACACGGCATGCAGCCTGTCCGGTGCTAGTCGGAAACAAATGGGGTAAATATTTCTTGTGAATATTTAGAATTTGTGATTTTTGTCTCATATTTTGAAACTATTATAATCTACAACCCCCCCAGATTTGCATAATATGAGTTTAACATTGTATGGGATTCAACCAAGTTCCTGATCTTAATATAAATTTGCATTCAACAGATCAGAATTTTGATGTAATACATATTAATACAAAAACGTACACAGAAGATAGTGACTCCCTAAGTTTGGGAAATCTTCTTCAAAGCTTAATTTTTAAATTTGGTCCTGAAGATAGAACAGTCGTTTTCCAGGCATATTAGGGACCAGGGCTAGTGTGAGGCTAGAGTAGCACCTGGGGTACAAAATTTAAAGAGCCCACTCAGGGTCATCCAAGTACAGACAGGATAGACCACATTAAAAAAAAAGGTTAAAAGAAACAGTTGAAATTAGTTTTAATATTTATTAATTAGCTCCATACATCCATTTCAATATGTGTTTCTAGCCATATTTCAAGTGCTCAATTAGCCACATGTGTCTAGAGATTACTGGATAGGACATAGCAAGAATAAGGAGTGAGGCCTGATCAGGATTTAAAAATCTCCCCTGATGATAATGAAAGCCTGGACTAAAGCAGCAGCGACAGGGTTGGAGAGCAGATAATAGATTCAAAGGACATTTAAGAAAATAGATAGTGTTTGGTGAATAAAGACTGCATCCAAGGTTTGAAAATGGTAAAAGAAGAGTTAAATTTCCTGCTTGAGAATTTTGTACCTGTTGATGCCATTGATTGGGTTCTGTGATACTAGAGATAAAGGAATAGAAAATTAATTTCTTTTGGGATACACTTTACATGGGATATATTTTTTAAAAGCATCTTGGAAACAATGAGCATATAGTAACAGTGATTTATTACAAAGTTGCTCCATTAAGCGTGCAGAGTTTGTGTTCATTATTAAAATGTCTTTGTATTTTGGGAGTTGTACTTTGACAACAGATAAAATGATGTTCTGCTATATCTGTACCTGTATCTTAATTCTATTTATTTCTCATTTCAAGCCCCACATTGAACATTGGAAACTTTAGGAAATGTACATAGACTTTTAAATATACATACACATGTTGACAAAAAAATGCTTAGTCAAGTTTTTAAGTAGCATCAGCCTTTATCTGGTTTTGGTCTTGACCTTTTAGCCTATTTTGAAACTTTGTTATAGATTTATCCTTTAGAAGCTAATTATATATATTTTTTTCTCTCATAGTATCCAATAAATGGCTCCATGAACGTGGACAAGAATTTCGAAGGCCATGCACCTTGTCAGAATTGGAATGACAAACAGGCTTCCCTTCCTCTCCTGTTGTACTCTAATGTGTCTGATACACACATTTCCTAGTCTTAACTTCCAAGAGTTTACAATTGACTAACACTCCATGATTGATTCAGTCATGAACCTCATCCCATGTTTCATCTGTGGACAATCACTTTGTGGGTTTTTTTCCTTTTAAAAGTAACACTAAATCACATATATATAAAACCTTAAAGTTCAGTTGATATCACAGAACACAAGGCAGAGTTTAAAATAAGGAATTTTTGTGTTATATTTTAAGGAACTCTTTGGTTGGATAAAAAATATAATTTAAGCACCCAGTTTAGTATTTTACTACATCTCAGTTGGTGGTAGGCTAGAATGGGCCATGTGATAGGAAACACATGCCTTACGGTATATATCTAGGTATTATGTTTACCTAGCCTTACTGTTTATTTTCTGGATCTGCCTGATAATTTAGGACTCTAATCTGGGTTCCCTACAATGTTTGCTCTTTCCTTACGATATTCTAAGTTGATTTTTTTTTTTTCTCCCAAGTCTTTTTCAAATTTACCAGTCCCTCTCTATTCTCTCAGAGCTCCTCTGTGGTGAATTTAACCTGTTTGAGTTAAAGTACTTCAATTTAAAAAAATTTTTTTCTTTTACAAAGTCCTGTATAACAATACTGGGGCTTCTTAACCAAAATACTCATCACTTAATCTGTTTCTTTCTCCTTTTTCTTAAATGACTGATGATTTTGTCCAGAAATTTTGCTGTTTTTCTTAGTGCTAATACCTTGCCTCTTATTCCTGCTACAGCAGGGTGGTGATATTGGCATTCTGATTAAATAAATATTGTGCCTTAGGAGACTGGAAGTTTAAAAATGCACAAGTCCTTTCAATGGTCCCTTTCAATGATGAGGGAATTGATTTTTAAAAAGTAGTCTTTTACTTAAAAAGCCAAAATGTTTGTTTTTTTAAAATTCTGAAATGTGTTGTGACAATAATGACCTATTTATGATCTTAAATCTTTTTAAAAAAGTGTTTTCTGTGTGGTGTTTTTTATATTTAAATCTGAATGTATGACAGAAATAACGGGTTAATTCTAATTTATGTTATTTTTTACCTAGGACTTAGGTTTATACTCTAACTCACACTAATGTCAGTCACGTGGTTAGAGAAGAAAAATTTAGGGTCTCTGAAGTTTCAGATATTTAATCAAAATGTGTTTCTTTCAAAGAGCTCTATAATTTCACTATGGTTGGGGGGTTATTACAATGGTACTTAACTCTCTCCTATTAAAATATATGGTGCAATATAAAGCTGAACTTAATGAAGTATGTTAATTGATCCTTTAGACTACTTTTTACATTATTTATGGTGAATCCTAGTTCACATAAGGGCTCTTTACCCTTTGTGCAGTATTTAAATTTTTAAGGAAGAATTTGGTTTATTCTCTGGGAAAGTAAATATTTTTACCTTTTTTTTTTTTTTTTTTTTTTTTGGAGACAGGGTCTTTGCTCTGTTGCCTGGGCTAGAGTTGCAGTATGTCATCATAGCTCACTGCAGCCTCAAACTCCTGGGCTCCAGCCATCCTCCTGCCTCAGCCTCCAGAGTACCTGGGACTACAGGAACACACCACCACACCCAGCTAATTTTTAAATTTTTTTGTAGAGACAAGGTCTTGCTATATTGCTGAGGCTGGTCTTACTGGCCTCAAGGGATTCTCCCACCTCGGCCTCCCAAAGTTCTGGGGTTACAGGCATGAGCTACTGTACCAAGTCTTTACCTATTTTTAAAATGAACTGTGAAGTCCCTTTGTTCAAACACAGGTATTTTTGAAATATTTCCATTTACTCAGATTTTGTGACCATAGATTTTTTTTTTTTTTTTACTTTAGTGAAGATTAGATGGAAGCAACAAATTCAAAAGTATAGAAAATGGGGGTTCAAAGGATAGAAAATAATATTGCGATTATGTTTTAACAAGTAGAATAAAAATACCTATTATTTCAGAAGGAAATTACACATTTCATAATCCTACAAATTTCTTCTTTCTATTCAACCTGGAGCCTCACATGGGAAGTGGTAAACTCTTGAGAGTTAGATCTATTATAGAAGCCTCCAAAGTTGCATAATCACCAGTGATTTTTCTTTCCAAGTGAAAAGAGGCGGGGTGGAATCCCCCAGGTCCAGTTGCGATTTTTTTTTTTTTTTTTAAATGCTGACCTTTCAAGTAAATGAGGGCTGGAATTACCCTGGAAAATGTGGAAACTGGTTTCCTTACCTTCAGGATTGGAAGTTCCATCATTCACTAACTTTAAATACGGACTTACCACCAAGATGGAGTTAACTGAAGTACCCACCAGAACATCCTAACAGTGGGGTAGTAAATGTGATAACTAGGTAATAACCTAGTAACATTATAAAAAGTGAAGGGACTTAAGGATTCTTTGAAAAGCTAAATGGTAAATGCAGTGGTGAAAGAAGCAAGCAAACATCTGTTTCAGTGAACATACATACTAATGGTTAATACAGTGTGAGAAGGTTGCGAAGAATTCTAAGTAGTAAATGAGCACGTGTGATATAAACCAGTGTGTGTGTGTATATGAATGAAATCTTATTGCTGCTTCGGAGAATCTAAATCTCTTTACATAGCCATGCGTCGACTGCTATATGTAAATCCCATACCACTTAAGTCCATATAGCCGACAAATGAACAATTTATGTGCCAGAGCCCCATGGACTAAACAACTGAATGACTGGATTCCTGTTATTAAGAAACTTACAGTGTAATATGCAAACAATCATGATTTAATAATTATAAGTCACTGGAGAAGAAATAAGAATTATGAAATAAAGATTGCTAGGAGAAAGCAGAATGGAAAAATGACATCTTAGTCCAGATAGCCAGCAACACAAGGACCAATCTCTTGGCAGCACTTATTTCTACTATAGCAAAAGTTGGTGTTTTAGAAGGAATATTGGGTAACTTAGGAAAAAAGAAATTAACAACAGAGTACCATAAATTACCAGATTTGTCAGAATACAATAGGTTTCATATTCCTGTACTCCTAAGGTCCTTGGATATTATTCTACCACATTGATGGTGTTTTGCAAAATTAACTGTAGTAGACCAATAAAGTTCTTGGCTGCTTGCTTTCTTAAATTTGAAGACTTTAAAGATTACTTTCTTTGTAAATGTAGCCTTCAGTTAAATGTAAATTTGAAGCAGGAAAACTAATAAGGCTGCTTTACTGTTAATTTTTTAAAAATAATTTCTCAAACTTAACATCTGTACAAACAGATGTTAAGTAAAAGAAACCAAAAGAAGTAGAAATCCTCCTCCTCCTGCTTTTTGAGGCCTTGTTGAGTGTCCAGTGCAACACTATTCTGTTGAAATTAGTTATGTGTCACTTAACAACAGAAATGCATTGCTAGGGAACATCATAGAGTGTACTTGCACAAACCTAGATGGTATAGCCTACTGCATACCTAGACTGTATGGTCTAGCGTATTGCTCCTAGGCTGTAAACCTGTACCGCGTGTTACTGTACTGAATACTGGAGGCAATTGTAACACAATGGTAAGTGTGTACCTACACATATCTAAACATAGGAAAGGTACAGTAAAAACACAGTATTACAATCTTGTGGGACCCCCATCATATATGCAGTCTGTCATTGACTAAGATGTCATTATGCAGCACACGACTGTCGTGTTATACAAAGCAAGATAATCACATACGAAATAAGCTGTAAAATCTGAAAAAGGAAAATCCTCTTATCGTTTGGTCTTTCCAGTTCATAATAAGCTTATTTCTAATATAAATCTGATTTAGGCTAAGCACTTTTAAAAATTCAGAACATTTTAAATATGGAGTGATATGTATTTTTAGGGAGAAGGATTGTGTCTCAAGTCAGCCTTTTCTTAGAAAAGGCATTCACTTATAAGTCCACAAAGAGTCAGAATTATTATAATATCTACTTTTAAAGTCACAAATGTAGTTGAACTCCATTGCAATGTAGGTTTTACATGGGTTTAGATACATCATAAGTTAACTCATATCATGTCAAATAACTACATAATGGTTAACTTCTAATATCTTTTGATACATGTGTAACATTGCATTGAAATTAAGTCTTAGAAGATGGAAAATTTTACATGATAGTTGACTTTAGTTATGTTCTATTTTTACTTCTAACAGGCAAAAAAATTGAGATTCTGTAACATGAAACACCTTTCAGATTTATGAGATAGTACTATCTTTCCCATGTTCCTTTATGTCTGCAACTATGGGGAAAATAGTCCATGGAAAGTTTAAGTAAGGTAATAATAAAAGTGCCCTGAAACAGTGCAGCTTGGAGTGTGATTTGTAGATGAACTGCCACGGGTTTTCTTACTGGTCCACCATAAGATAAGGAGCTTACATCAGAAGGAAAATATACTACATGAATTAAGTACACATTATTTAGTTCAGTTGACTTTTTTCATAGCAAGACTTTCTAGGTGAAGGAAGCAGTGTGTTATTTACCTTGTGGCGTGAACTCCTTATCTCAGTGAAAACCAGAATTTTTAGGTAGTGTTGCTCAATTCCTTCCCTTGAACTAGAATGAACAGAGCAGAACTTACTTCCAACATTCTACTTTGTCTGAGGGCTGCCTGAAGGACTGATCTGTTTCACCAAACTCAGAACTCAGACAGGGAAAGGAAACAGCTGGGGAAGGCCTGCAAGACGAAGCCATCACCTCAGGCTGATGGTACTGGCAAAAATAGCCATAAGACATACAGAAAACAACAAAATGACAAAGGAAGTCCTTCCCTATTAGGACACATCTTGCTAATTAGTGAAGGAAGGTTGTTCTTGGCATGGGGCCAGTCTGCAAAGACTAGGAGAGGTAACTTTTTTTAAATGCTTAATTTTCAACCAGAAAACCACAAGGCATACAGTGAAACAGGAAAACATGACCTATTCCCAAAGGGAGAAAAAGCAGAAACCATCTCTGAAGAAACATAGGCCTCGGAGGCACTAGACAAAGACCTTGAAACATCCGTCTTAAAAATGCTCAGAGAGCTAAAGGAAAACATGAACAAGTAACTAAAGGAAGTCAAGAAAATGATATATATGTGAACAAAATGAGAATATCAACAAAGAGAAATTATAAAAAGGAGCCAAATTCTGGAGCTGAAATATACAATAACTGAATTGAAAAGTCACTAGACTAGTTCAACATCAGGCTAGAATTAGATCGTTACAACATTAGGATCTTATGTAAGCCCCATGTTAACTACAAAGAAAATATCTATAAAATATACTCAAAAAGAAATGAGAAGGGTATCAAAATGTTACGACAGAAAGTCAACACAAGGAAAGCCCATAATTGAGGAAATGAAGGACCAAAAAAAAAAAAAAAAAAAAAAAAAAAAAAAAAAAAAAAAAAAAAAACAAAACAAAAACAAAAAACACTATTATACAGAAAACCACAAAATGGCAAAAGAAGTCCTTCCCTATCAGGGAAGGACTTAAATGTAAGTGGATTAAACTCTCAATCAAAAGATACAGATTGATATAATGGATAAAAACCAGAGCCTAACTATATATTGTCTCACTTTCTATCTAAGGACACAGAGGTTGAAAAGTGAAAGGATGGAAAAATACATTCCCTATGGACATCCCAATGAGGGTACGATGGTTTGAATGTGGTTTGTTCCAGTGAAAACTCCTGTTGAAATTTAATTGCCAGTGTACTGGTTTTGGGAGGTGGGGCCTTTCAGAAGTGATCAGATCACTAAGATAGATTAATGTCTTTCTCATGAGGCTGGGTTAGTCCTCGTGAGAGACTCTTGCAAAAGCAGATTGTCAAAAAGTGGGTCAGCCTCCTTTGTCCCATCTCTTCACACACACTCTCTTCTCCTTTACTTTTCCACCATGCTATTAAGCAGCACAGGCCCTCACCAGACACCACCACCATGCTCTTGGGTTTCCCAGCCTCTACAATTGTGAGCAAGACACCTGTGTTTAAAAACAAAACAAAACAAAAAAACTTACACAAAGCTACACTAGTCAAAACAGTGCGGTATTGGCATATAATAATAAATACAGACAATTGGAATAGAATAGACAGCCAAGAAATAAATCCTTGTAATTCAACTAACAACAAAAAACCACCTAGTTAAAAAATGGGCAAAGGACTTAAAATAGACATTTCTCCAAGGAAGATACACGATGGCCAATAAAAACATGAAAAGATGCTCAACGTCACTAGTCATTAGGGAAATGCAAATCAGAACCATAAGATACCACTTCGGGATTACTATTATCAAAAAATACAAAATAACAAGTGTTGGCTAGGATGTGGAAAAACTGGAACCCTTGCATCACTAGGGGGAATATATTAATAAAATGTTGTAGCCACTGTGGAAAATGGTACAACAAATTCCTTGAAAAATTAAACATAAGAGTTCATGAATAATCCAGCAATTCTACTTCTGGGTATATACCCCAAAGAAATGAAAGCAGGGACTGGAAGATATATTTGTACACCCATGTTCATAGCAGCATTATTCACAATAGCTGTAAGGTAGATGCAATCAAGTTGTGCATAGATAGGTGAACGGATTAAAAAAATGTGCTTTTACATACAATATTATGAATGTTATTCAGCTGAAAAAGGAAGGAAATTCTGATGCATGTGTAACCTTGCGTGCACGAACCTTGAAGACATTAAGGTAAGTGAAATAAGCCAGGCACAAAAGGACAAATATTGCATGTTTCCACTTACAGGACATACCTAGAGTAATGAAACTCGGAGACAGAAAGTAGAAAGATGGAAGCCTGGGATGGGGGAGAGGGGGATTTGGAGTTAGTATTTTAAAATGGTATGGAGTTTCAATTGGGGAAAATGAAAAAGTTCTGAAGATGAATGGTGACGATTACACAGTAATGGGAATGCATTAATACTTAGAGCCACAAAACCATACAATTTAAAATGGTTTAAAACTGATAAATTTTATGTATATTTTATAACAATAAAAAAGTTGGAAGAAATTAAACATAGAATTACGATATGATCCAGCAATTTTACTTCTTGACATATACCCTAAAGAACTGAAAGCAGGGACTTGAGGTATTTGTACGCCCATGTTTATAGCAGCATTATTCACAATAGCCAAAAAGGGGAAGCTACCCAAGTGTTCATCCATGGATGAATGGATAAACAAAATTTTAAAAGGTGAAAAGTAGGATAATTTTTAAAATAAAAATTCAGAAATAAAAGAAATTTAAAAAAGAACTTAAGAGAAAGTGACAAACACTGAAAATAGGCAAAGAAGATCTAACATAGATATAATAGGAATTCTAAAATAAAACCAAGGGAATCAATGAAAGCTTAAAAGTTGTATTTTGATTGAAGAAGACGGCCGACTAGCGATATCGATCACCAGATTGTCTCAGAAAGGAGGAAAAGTTTTAGATGGAAAAAAAAAAAAAAGCTCAGATGTAATTCTGAAGGGAAAGCGCCAGAACATATCAGAGATTCCATGGGAAGAAATTACAAAGCAGAACAAGAAGCAAGATATCGGCAGAGATCAACCCCCAAGAAATGTGGAGTCCTGTGGAAAGGGTCAGTGGGGATTTTATTTCTCCTTCCCTCACACCTCTGGAAGTTAGCAGCCTCCCAAGATGCTGAGAGCTTTTCTACCTTTATGAGCCTAAAAGCTGCTGCCACCAGTGAACTGGAAGCTTCTTGGGGAAAAAAAAAACAAAAAACACCAGGTGCAAGCCCCTCAGGGTTGCTTCCTGTCACCACAGACCTGAGCCAAGACAGCAGGCACCATACTGCTTCTCCACCCATTGTGCGCCTTTGTCCTCCCCAGGGAGCTTCAGTCCTTCAGTTTTCAAGTCACTTGCTCCCACAAAACATTTCCCAACTGTGGCCCAGACTGCAGTGGCCATAGGGGCCAGTGGGTCCCAGGGGATCTGTGTGATCCCAAAGCTTGGACATTCCAGGTAGGCTGTCCCCTGTCTTCTGGGGAGAGGGACAAAAATGACCATAGTGCCAGCTCCCCTCCATTCAGATTCTTTTCCTCCCACTCCCTTTCCACTGCTGCAAAGTGGCACACGTGCCCCAAGGGACAATTGAGCTGAGACACTTAGGAGTGGCAGTTTCCCCACTGTTAGTGCATCCACTACATTGAGACTCCCACAGAGAGTGGGCTCACATCTGTCCCCTTAAAGGCCTGCAGTGGACCAAGGGGTGCTCAGATAGTGAGCTCCCTGCTAGCCGGCCCTCCCTGGTGCTGCTCGCCTGGCTGCTCCAGCAGAGCAGAGCATATCCTTAAGTGGAGGGACATTAAACCTACTTGAGCACTCCATGGGCAACTCAGGACCAGCACGCTTCTCCCTGGCATGGTCAGGGATTGATCTTCAGGGACCCGGGTTCAGGCCCGCAGGCCAAATCCCATGCCCCCGGGACTTGATCATGTTGCTCAAGGGGATGGAGGGGAGATTTGTGAATTAATCTCAGGAGGCAAGGGAGTCCACATGGGCAGAACTGAAAGGAGAGAGCAGTGAGGGTCTGAGCTGCAGCACACTCAGGAAGCATCCCTCTCCTCCAGAGGAATGGCACATTTTCAGTCTCAGGTGAAGTGGGTTGAAGAGTGAGAATAAGGAGTCCCCGAGGAGTTCCAGGGCCCCACCCACCACCTGGGGCATTTGAGTGCTTCTACTGAGGGGCTAGAGCCAGTCACAGCTCCCAAAAACAATTGTAACTGGTTCTTGCTTGCAAGCGCCACCTACTGGCAGGGAGGTCAATTTGTACAGCCCTTTATAGCATTTACTGACTCAGCCATATAGGATATGGCTGATTCTTACCCACAAGGACCACATACCATATCAGAGATTAAACTGGGCATCCCAATATATTAATAAATCACACTGTTATGAAGATGACAGGGTTGGGAAAAGAGTAAGGATTTTGAAGACCTCCATCTTCCTCATCAACAAGAGACAGAGAATCTGCACACACACACATAGTACACCACCACTACAGCCAACAAATAACTAGCAACTGAGAAAACCACCACATGAAGGATGTCTATAACCAAGATATCCATCCAGAACTTAGACTCCCATTTAAAGTACCCACAAGCAAAGCCAAAGGTACTTAATCAACATATGCTACAGATACACCCTTAAGAGTGTGTGTGTGGGAAGCCCCATCTAAACAAAAGAAAATCCCAAAACAAGAAGCAACGGCTGCTTCACATGAGAAGGAATCAGTGCAAGAACCCTGGAGGTATGAAAAATCAGAGTGAAAGGGTACCCCCAAAGGAGCATACCAGCTCTCTAGCAGTACATTCCAACCAAAATGCAAATATTTAAATGGAAGATAAAGAATTCCAAATACAGACTGTAAGGAAGCTCAATGAAATCCAAGAGAAAATGGAAAACCAACTCAAAGAAACCAGAAAAACAATTCAGGAAATGAATGAAAAATTTACTAAAGAGACAGACATATTTAAAAAACAAATAAATGAACGGAACTTCTGGAAATGAAAAATTCATTTAAGGAAATACAAGAATAGACTAGACCAGGTAGAAGAAAGAATTTCAGAGCTTGAAGACAACTCTTGAATTAACCCAGTCAAAAATAAAGAATAAAGAAGAATGAACAAAGTCTATGAGAAACAAGGGATTATGTAAAACAACCAAATATAAGAATCATAGGCATCTCTGAGGGTGAAGAAAAAGCACAAGGTCTGGAAAACCTATTTGAGGAAATAATTGAGGAAAACTTCCCTGATCTTGCTAGAGATTTAGACATCCAGATACAACAAGCTCAACAAACACCTAGGAGATTCCTTGCAAAGAGGCAATCACCAAAACACATAGTCATCAGATTAGCCAAAGTCAACACAAAGAAGGAACTCCTGTAAGCCATGAGGTGAAAACATCAAGCAACTTACAAAGGAAAACCCATCAGGCTAACTGCAGACTTCTCAGCAGAGACCTTACAAAGCCAGAAGAGATTGGAGACCCATCTTCAGTCTTCTTAAACAGAACAATTGGCAGCTTAGAATTTTGTATCCTAAAAAACTAAGTTTGATATATGAAGGAGAGATAAAGACTTTTCCAGACAAGCAAACACTGAGGGAATTTGTTATGACCAGACCTGCCCTGCACAAAATACGCAGAATTGCATTGGATACACACATGGATCAGCACAATAGATCCCTACAAGTATAAAATCACCCAACAGCTAAAGCTCACAGCTCATATGAAATAGCACAAGAATGAAAACAAAGCAATAAGGTATACTTAAGATGATGAACAGAGCGGCATCCCATATAGCGATTCTATCTTTCAATGTTAATCGTCTGCCCCCCTCAACAAACATAGGCTGGCTGAATGGATGAAAAAACACAATCCAAGTATCTGCTGTCTCTAGGAAACACATCTATCTCACAAAGACTCACATATACTCTATGTAAAGGGATGGAAAAAAATATTCCAAACAAATGGAAAACAAAATGGAGCAGGTGTAGCCATTATCATGTCAGATAAAATTGATTTTAAATCAACAATGGTAGAGAAAGACAAAGACAGTCATTATGTAATGGTAAAGGGAGCAATTCTACAAGAAGACATGACAATCCTAAATATGTATGCACCTAACACAGGAATTCCCAGATTCATAAAGCAAATTTTACTAGATCTAAGCAAAGAGATAAATAGTAGCATCATAACTGCTGGGGACTTTAACACTGACAGCTGGAAAGACCATCAAAGCAAAAAATAAAGAAGTATTGGACTTAAACAGGACTCTAGAATAAATGGAACTAATAAACATTTGCAGAACATTCTACCCAAAAACTACTGAATATACATTCTTCTCATCAGCACATGGGACATTCTCCAAGATTAATCAAATCATAAGCCACAATACATGTCTCAATGAATGAAAAAAGATTAAATCATACCATATATCATCCCAGACCACAGTGGCATAAAACTAGAATTCAGTTCCAAGATAAACACTCAAATATACATAAAGTCATGGAAATTAAACAACCTGCTGCTGAATGATTATTGGGTCAGTAATGAAATTAAGACGGAAATCAAAAGATTCCTTGAACTGAACAACAAAGGGGACACAAACTATCAAAATCTATAGGAGTTAGCAAAAGCAGTCCTTTTCATAACCTAATTACATACCTCTAAAAGACAGAAAGACCACTTTGAGAGGCAGAAGCAGGAGGATCACTTGAGGCCAGGAGTTTGAGACCAGCCTGAGCAAGAGTGAGACCCTGTCTCTACAAAAATTAGAAAAATTATCTGGGTGTGGTGGTACATGCCTCTAGTCCCAGCCACTCAGGAGGCTGAGGCAGGAGGATGGCTTGAGACCAGGAGTTTGAGGTTACAGTGAGCTATGATGATGCCACTGCCACTCTAGCCTGGGTGGCACGGTGAGAGCCTATCTCAAAAAAAAAGACAAGAAGATCACAAATTAACAATCTAATGTCACATCTCAAGGAACTAGAGAAGGAAGAGCAAACCAAACCCAAAGCTAGCAGAAGAAAAGAAATAACAAAAGTCTGAACAGAACTAAACAAAATGAAAACAAAAACAATACAAAGGATCAATAAAACAAAAAGTTGGTTCTTTGAAAAGATAAAATTGATAGACCACTTGCTAAATTAACCAGGAATAGAAAGGACCCAAATAAGCTAAATCAGAAATTAAAAAGGATATAACTGCTAGCATAGAAATATAAAATACCATCTGTGAAGACTATGAAAATCTCTATGCACATAAACTAGAAAACAGAGGAAATAGACAAATTCCTGGAAACACAACCTCCCAAGACTCAATCGGGAAGAAATAGAACTCCTGGACAGACCAAAAATGAGCAATGAGATTGAGGCAGTAATAAAAAATTTTCCCCCCAAAAAAGCCCCAGACCAGATGGATTCACAACCAAATTCAACCAGATCTACAAAGAAGAGCTGGTACCCATACTGCAGAAATTATTCCATAACACTGACAAGGAGAGACTCCTTCCCAACTCATCATATGAAGCCAGGATCACCTTGATACCAAAGCCAGGAAAGGAACAACAAAAAAACTACAGACCAATATCCCTTATGAATATAGATGCAAAAATCCTCAATAAAATACTAGAAAACCAAATTCAACAGCACATCAAAAAATAGACCACCGTGACCAAGTGGGCTTCATCTCAGGGATATAAGGATGGTTCAACATATGGAAATCAATAAATGTGATTCACCACATAAACAGAAAGCAAAAACAAAGATCATATGATCATTTCAATAGGTGCAGAAAAAGCATTCGACAAAATCCAGCACCCTTTCATGATGAAAACTCTCAACAAACTAGGCTTAGAAGGAACATATCTCAAAATTGTAAAAGCCATATATATAACAAACCCACAGCCAACATAATATTGAATGGAGAAAAGTTGAAAGCATTCCCCACCCTAAGAATTGGAACAAGATAAGCATGTCCACATGTCATCACTTCTATTCAACATAGTACTGGAAGTCCTAGCCAGAGCAATCAGGCAAGAGAAAGAAATAAAGGGTATGCAAATCAGGAAAGAGGAGGTCAAACTGTTGCTTTTCACTGATGATATGATCTTGTATCTAGAAAATCCCAAAGACTCCACCAACAGACTTCTGGAATTGATAAATTCAGGAAAGCCTCAGGTTATAAAAACCAATGTATGCAAATCAGTAGCATTTCTATATACAACAACAGTCAAGCTGAGAGTCATATCAGAGACTCAATGCCCTTTACAATAGCTACAAAGAAAATAAAATACTTAGGAACATACTTACTAGGGAGGTGAAAGATCTCTACAAGGAGAACTATGAAACACTGTTGAAAGAAATTGCAGATGACACAAACAAATGGAAAAACATATCATGCTTATGGATCAGTATAATCAATATTGCTAAAATGTCTGTACTGCCCAAAGTAATTTACAGATTCAACGCAATCTCCATCAAAATACCAATGTCATATTTCACAGATCTAGAAAAAATAATTCTATGCTTCACTTGGATCCAAAAAAAGAGTCTGAATAGCCAAAGCAATCTTAAGCAAAGAGAACAAATATGGAAGCATCTCATTACCAGACTTCAAACTATACTACAAGGCTAAAGTAACCAAAACAGCATGGTATTGGTACGAAAAATAGAGATATGGACCAATGGAATAGAACAGAGAACTCAGATATAAAACCATCTACCAACAACTACCTGATCTTGTACAAAGCAGACAGCAACATACACTGGGGAAAAGAAGCCCTGTTCAATAAATGGTGTTGGGAAAACTGGATAGCCAATGCAGAAGAATGAAACATGACCCCTATCTCTCACCACTTACAGAAATTAATTCAAGATGAATAAAAGACTTAAATGTAAGGCATGAAACCACAACAATTCTAGAAGAAAATGTAGGAAAAACTCTTCGAGACATTGGCCTAGGCAAAGAATTTATGACCAAGACCCTAAAGGCAATTACAGCAACAAAAATAAATCAATGGAACTTGATTAAACTAAAAAGCTGTCTGCACAACAAAGGAAATAATCAACAGAGCAAATAGACAACCTACAGAATAGGAGAAAATGTTCACAAAGTATATATCTGATAAAGGGCAAATATCTAGTATCTACAAGAACTCAAATCAGCAAGAAAAAACAAACAACCCCTTTAAAAAGTGGGCAAGAGATGTCGCTCCATGAATCAATATTAAATGTGTTTGGGGACAGGATTTGTCTTAGGAGTTTTGCAGAGCTTTGCCCTGAAGGAATATGTGAACTTGTCGGTTTGCATTTCAAATGCTGTTACACACGGAAGGGCATCTCTGAAAGACAGTAGCAGCTGTATCCCACAAGGCGCCGCATTTCTCAGACCTGAGGGTTTGGATTTGCTTTGTAAAGCACAAGTGAATCTGTTAAAAACTACAGGCTGAGAGCTGACAATGGAGTGCCCTCCAGAACAGACAGCTTCCCGAATAGCTAAAGCAAAGCTCTTGTTTAAACCACTCTAGACTACCTATCTCCATTCACAATAACCTAGTAAACATGGAGCCAATACATCTCTGTTTACCCCCTCTGTTAAATGATAAACTTACCTTAGAATTTAGAAGTTAACCTTTGAAAGACTTTGTAACCTTTGCTCACTTAGACAGAATTTGTTAAAGAATCTGCAGAAGCCTTCCGTAGAAGCCTCTTGAAAATCTGTTAACCTGAGAGGAACTACCTGCTGTTATGTAAATCTGTTACCCCTGGCAATTATTTACTATTTCCTATAAGTTACCATGTAAGACTTCATTCGGGGCTGTTTTTGGAGACCAACGGAGAGGTCCAGAGCCCCCTGAGCTACCCACTTTGCCTATAACCTTTATAAACTTATAAAACTATATCTTTGTCTCAGTGTATTCTTTTATTTCTTCCATTTTCCATTTTCCTCTATTATTTTCTTATCCCTTGCAACTCTACCAAAGGGACCCGGCTTTTTTCGGGGAGCACTGGCCACATTCCCTGCAAAGAGACATGAAGAGAAGCTTTTCGAAAGATAGACAAATGGCCAATAAACATATGAAAAATGCTCATCACTAATCATCAAGGAAATGCAAATTAAAACCACAATGAGATATCGCCCTTGCCTTGTCAGAATGGCATTTATTAAAAAGTCCTAAAACAACAGATGTTGGCGTGGATGCAGAGAGAAAGGAATGCTTATGCATTGTTGTTGGGACTGCAAATTAGTACAAGCTCTGTGGAAAACAGTATGGAGATTCCTCAAAGAACTAGAAGTAGACCTACCGTTCGATCCAGCAATCCCACTACTGGGTATCTACCCAAAGGAAAAGTCATTATATCAAAAAGACACAGGCACTCTATGTTTATTGTAGCACAATTCACAATTGCAAAGATATGGAATCAACCTAGGTGCTCGTCAATTCAGGAGTGGATTAACAAAATGTGGTATATATAGATACACCATGGAGTACTACTCAGTCATAAAAAAATAAATTAATGTCTTTTGCAGCAATCTGGATGGAACTGGAGATACGCTGCAATAATTTGGAACTAATCAATGAGCACACATGGGAACAGAGAGAAGTAAATGTCATTGGAAATCAAAGTGGGGGGAGAATGAAGGGAGAGGTAAAACCTACCTAACAGGTACAATGAACACTATTCGGGTGATGGGCACACTAATAACCCTGACTTAAGCATTATAAAAGCTATCCATGTAACAAAAACATTTGGACCCCCTTAATGTTCCTCAAAGAAAAATATTTAAGACTACATATTGAAGAGCACACCTCAGAATACTGAGTCAGAATATCGTTCCTGGTAAAATTACCATATTTTAAAGTGGAGGAAAATCCTCTGGGGATTTAGAGGAAAAGAGCATATGACTTTTTTTAAAAAGAGAGAAAACTGGATTATCATCAGATACTCACAGCAACACTTTATTCCCAGAAGAAAATGGATCAACATATTTAAGATAGTCAAAGAAAGAAAATATGAACAAAGGATGTTATATCCAGCATAACTAACCTTTATATGTAAAAGGCACAGACAAATGTATCAACATGCAGGAACTCAGAAAATACTGTTCCTATAAATCCCTTCCCAAAGAATCTACTGAAGAATGCGCTTCAGATACCAGAATGGAAATTATGAAATGGATATGGAAGACAATGAAAGTGCTTACTGGTTATCAACGTGTGGGATACCTCAGTAGTTTCAGGGGAATACGTGACTTTAATGTTTATGGTATAATACAAAAAAAAAAAGATTTAAAATCAGTATATTCGATTAGAAAAATAGCGAATGCCTAGAGTAAGGAGGATGGAAATAAGCAGTGCTCAGATGAAAGTTTAGAACGCTAAATACCCATGTTAGAAGAAAGAGCCAAATTTAATTATTAAGTTTCCACCTTACGAAGCTAGAAAAACCATACAATGGAACGTTATTTGACAATAAAAGGAAGTAAAGAAATAAGTCAGTCACCAAGGACCACACAGTATATGATTTTATATATATGAAATGCCCATAACAGGCAAATCTATAGAGATAGAAAGTAGTTTATGGTTACCTGGGAATGGAGAGGGTGGGTAGGGAGGGGAAACCAAGAGATAACAGCTAAGGGATATAAGGTTTCTTGGGGGGGTAATGAAAATGTTCAAAATTGTGATGATGGATGTAGAATTCTGTGATTATATTGATACTAAAAGCCACTGAACTGTATACATTAAGTTGGTGAGTTGTGTGGTATGTGAATTATATCTCAATAAAGCTGTTTTTCAAAAAGCTAAAAAAAAGATCAAATTAAACTCAAAGTAAGCAGAAGGATGGTAACAAAGTTTAGAGCAGAAATGAAAGAAGTAGAAAATAGACAAACTATGGAGAAATTCAATGAAACCAAAAGTTGATTTCCTTTTTAATTTTTTTTCATTTTTATTTTTTGAGACAAGCATCTCGCTCTGTCACACAGGCTGGAGTGCAGTGGCCAGTAGCTCACTGTAACCTTGAACTCCTGGGCTCAAGCAATCCTCCCATCTCAGCCTCCTGAGTAACTGGGACTACAGCAAAAGCTGATATCTTGAATAGATTGATGCAATTGTTAAACCTGTAACTGAACTGGTAAGGAACAAATAGAGAAGAAACAAATTGCTAATATCAGGCATGAAAAAGAGGTCATTACTATAGATTCTACAGACATTAAAAGAGTAATAATGGAATATCAACATCTTTATACCAAGAAATTTGACAACTTATATGAAATAGGCAAATTTCTTGAAAGAGACAAATAACCAAAATTTATTAAAGAAGAAACAAAGTCTGAATAGCCCCATATCAAGTAAAAAAAGTAGAATTATTAATTAAGAATATTACCACAAAGCTAAGCTGAAGCCTAGATGGCTTCACTGGTGAATTTTATCAACTCTATAAGGGAAAATACCAATCCTACACAAACTGCTTCAGAAAATAGAGGATGGAAAGTTTCCCATTCATTTTAAGAGATGAGCATTACCCTGATACCAAAATCAGACAAAGGCATTTAAAGAGAAAAAACTACCAATCTCTCTCTTGACCACAGACAGATGCAAAATACCGTAATAAAATATTAGCAAGTCTGGCAGGGCACAGTGGTTTACACCCGTAATCCCCGCATTTGGGAGGCTGAGATGGGAGGATTGCTTGAGCCTAGGAGTTTGGGACTAGCTTGGGCAACACAGTGAGACCCCAACTCCACAAAAAATTTTATACCCAGGCATGGTGGTGCATACCTGTAGTCCTAGCTACTTGGGAGGCAGAGGCTGGAGGATCACTTGAGCCCAGGAGTTTGAGCTGACAATGAGCTATGATCACACCACTGCACTCCAGCCTGGGCAACAGAGTGAGACCCCATTTCAAAAAATAAATAAAATACAATATTAGCAAGTCCAATCCAACAATAAATAGAGATCAAGTTATGTTTATCTCAGGAATACAAAATTGGTTTTACATTCAAAATTGAACCTATGTAATTTACCATAGTACCAAAATAAAGGAAAAAAAATACCTGATCACTTCAATAGAAGCAGATAAAGCATTTGACAAAATTCAATACCAATCATGATTTAAGAAAAAAAAAGCAAGGACAGAAATTTCCTCAACTTGATAAAAGGCATTTATAAAACTTTTACATCATATTTAAATGGCAGAAGGCTGAATCCTTTCTCCCTATGTTTGGAATAAGGCAACAATGTCTGCTTTCCCCCACTCCTATTTAAAATCATACTGGAAATCCTAGTTAGTGCAATAACATAAGAAAAAGAAACAAAAGGCATACAGGGCTGAGCACAGTGGCTCATACCTGTAATTCCAGCCAGCATCTTTGGGAGGCCAGGGTCAAAGGATTGCTTGAGCTCAGGAGTTCAAGACCAGCCTGGGCAACAGCAAGACCCCATCTCTATAAAACATTTTTTAAATTAGCTGGGTGTGGTGGTATACACTTGTAGTCCTGGCTACTTGGGAGGCAGAGGCAGGAGGATCACTCACTTGAACATGGCAGTTTAAGGCTGCAGTGTGCTATGACCCCACCACTGCACTCCAGACTGGGTGACAGAGCTATTTTTTGGGTCCTTAAAAAAATTTTTTTAAGAAGGCATACACATTGGAAAGGAAGAATTAAAGTAGTCTTTATAGATGGCATGATTGTGTTGGTTAAAAAAAAAAAAAAAGATCCTAGGGAGTTTACAAAAAAAGCTTTTAAAAACTAATGGAGGTTACAAGAGCATATAAAGTCCATACACGAAAATGAATTAGAAACTAAATTTTAACAATGTGTATGATAGCCTCAACAACATTGCCCTTAGAATTTAATTTAGCAAAATATGTACAAGAACTATATATTAAAGAATATAAAACATTGCCAGATATTAGAGAAGCTCTAAATAAGTGGAGATATATATCGTGTTCATGGATCAAATGACTCAATTTTGTTCTCCCCAAATTGTTCTGTAGATTTAACACAATCCCAATTGAAATCTAAGCGGGTGTTTTTTTTTTTTTTTAAATTGACACAGACTCATTCTAAAATTTATACAAAAATACAAAGGAACTAGAACAATTTGGAAAAAGAAGAATAAAGTTGGAAGATTTACATGACTTAAAGACTTTTTATAAAGCAACAGTAGTGAAGATAGTATGTTATTAAAAGAATAGACATATAGATCAATGCAACAGAATAGAAAGTCCAGAAAGAGACAGACACATACATGGTCAATTGATTCTCCACAAAGGGGCTAAGGTAATTCAATAGGAAATAGTCTTCAAAGTGTTACTGGAAAAATTGGATGTCTGTCTGTCTGTGTCTACCATCTACCTACCTATGTATCTATCAAGCTACACCCTTTACTCCATGCTATACACAAAAAATACTTGAAATGGATTATATACCTGCATATGAAAGGTAAAATTATAAAAATTTAGGAAAAAACATAGAAGAAAATCTTTGTGACTTTGGGGTAGGCAATGACTTCTTAGGACATAAAAAGTATTAATCATAAAAGAAAAAAATCACTTAGACTTTTCTAATATTTAAAAGTTCTGCTCTTTGAAAGACACTCAAGAAAATGAAAGTCAAGTTGCAGACGAGGAGAAAATAGTCACCATACATATATCTGAAAGAGGATTTGTAACTAGATTAATAAGAGACAGTCTAATTTAAAAAGGGCAAAAGATTTTAGTAGACATTCACCAAAGAAGATACATGCTACAAAGCATACGAAAAGATGCTTAGGGTCATTGGTCATCAAGGAAATGCAAATTGAAATTATAACAAGATACCGTTATACACCCACTAGAATGGCTAAAATTAAAAAGACTGACAATGCTTAGTGTTGGTGAAGATCTGAAATCACTGGAACTCTCATACACTGTTAGAGGGAATGCAAGATGGTACAACCACTTTGGCAAACAGTTTTGCAGTTTCTTCTGAAGTTAAATATATAGTTGACCCTTGAACATCACAGGTTTGAACTGCAAGAGTTCGACTATGCACAGATTTTTTTCAACCAAACAAAGATGGAAAATACATGTTGGCAGGATACAAAACCCACTTATATGGAGGGCCAACTTTTCCTATATGTGGATTTTGCAGGGCCCACTGAGAAACATGAGCTTGTGCAGAATTTGGTATGCGTGGGGGGTCCTAGAGCCAATCCCCCATGAATACTGAAGGACTGTATACTTATCATATAACCCGCCAGTCCCCAACCTTTTTGGCACCAGGGTCCAGGTTCATGGAAGATGATTTTTCCACGGACCTGGGGTGGGGGTGGTTTCCAGATGATTCAAGCGCATTACATTTATTGTGCAAACTTCTCTGCTAACGATAATCTGTATTGGCAGCCACTCCCCATCGCTAGCATCACCACCCCACCTCCACCTCAGATCATCAGGCATTAGATTCTCATAAGGAGCGTGCAACCTAGATCCCTCCCGTGTACGGTTTACAGTAGGGTTCAAGCTCCTATGAGATTGGCTGTAAATATAAATCTTCGCTTGCCCACTGCTCACCTCCTGCTGTGCAGCCTGGTTCCTGACAGGCCATGCAGGTTCCGTGGCCCAGGGATTGGGGGCCACAGATATAACCTATCAATTCCACTCCCAGGTATTTACCTGAGAGAATTGAAAACATACATACATATGACTTGTATAGGAGCACTATCATAGCAGCACTATTCATAACAGCCCCAAACTGGAAACAACTCGAATTTCCATCCATGGTGGAATGGATAAACAAGTTGTGGCATGTTCATTTAACAGGATACTTCTTAGCAATAAAATGAAATAAAGTAGTGACGTATGCAACAATATATATGAATCTTGAAACATGCCGAGTGAAAAAAGCCAGGCACGAAAGAGTAAATACTCTATAGTTACATTTATATGACACTGTAGGAAAGAAATTTCATCCACAGTGATGGAAAGTAGGTTGCTGGTTGCCAGGGGCAACAGTGTGGTGGGGGTAGAGTGGGGGTTGACATGAAAGGTACACAGGGGACATTTGGGGTGATAAAATCTTCTGTATCCTTGTGGTTGTTACTCAGGTGTATACATTTGTCAAACTCATTTTATAGTATACTTAAAATGTGTGAATTTTATTCTATATAAATTCCAAGTCTATTTTTTTAAAAAATTAGCAACCAATAAGGCAATGTAAACCATAAATCAAAAATATAATGACCAAGTACCATTTATCCCAAAGATGGTTCAACATTTTAAAAAATCTGCTAATAAAATCTGCAACATTAACAGATACATTATTAAGGAAAGCTATTTGACATCCATTTATGATTTCTAAAATAAAACAAAAAAAAATCCTTAAAAACTAGTAGAAGGGAAACTTCTTAATCTGATTAATGGTATCTACCATAAGTTTCTAGCAAATATCACATTTGATTGTGAACCTTATTTTGAAGTATTCTAATTAATGCCAGAAGCGAGAATGCTCGCTAGCACTTCCACTCGATGTGTCTGGAGCTGCTGGTACATGTAAGAAAAAGAAAAGAGGTGCCTGGGTGCGATGGCTCACGCCTGTAATCTCAGCACTCTGGGATGCCAAGGCAGGAAGATTACTTGAGGTCAGGAGGTTGAGACCAGCCTGAGCAACACAGTTGAGATTCTGTCTTTACAAAAAATTAAAAACTAGAAATTAGCCGGGCATGGTGGTGTACACCTGTAGTCCCAGCTACTCCGGAGGTTGAGGTGGGAGGATCACTTGAGCCCAGGAGTTCGAAGCTACAGTGAGCTGTGACGACACCACTGCACTAGCCTGGGTGACAGAGTGAGAACTTGTCTTGAAAAAGAGAGAGAGATGTGGCAGATAATTTACAAAGGCTCACTCTGCCCGTTCCAATTCTTATTTTCCTGTATCAGAGAGGCTGAAAGCTCAGCTATTTGCAAGACTTCCTGGTCTGCAGGAGTCCGCCTAAGTTTCATCGGGCAAATGCAGCTGAGCGCAGTATGTGGCAGGACTGGCACACGGGGAGACTGGATCTTTTGGCAAGTCTCATGGTGGAGGCATCTGGTTCTTTCAGGGCTTCTGTGACCTATTTTCTGGCATCTAGTCCTTAGTGTCATAAATATTGAGTGGCAGAAGTGATGGGTTGTGCATTTTCCTTGCTGTTAATATATAGCATCCAAGTTCAACACTCCTATGGATTTCATGACCTAATTTAATAATTTTTAATAAACAATTTTTTGCTTAAATTGTTATAAGCAGCTAAGAGTCTTGGCCAAGGAAAGGGATAATGACTAGACAAGAAAAATAAATAAATTTTTCTTTATTTGCAGATTATATGATTGCACATACAGAAAAATCTGAGAAACACACTATATACAAAAACTATAATACCAGGTCAAAAGAGTGTTATGAAAGTAGAGATAAAATGCTACTTACGTTCAGAAGAGAAAGATAATTTCTAGCTTTGAGAGGCTGCAGTGGTGGGAGGAGGCTGAGGTGTGGTAGGGGGCAGGATGTTGAGGGATAAAGTCTCCCCGGAATAAGCGACATTGAAAATGTCGACAGGCATTGGGAACTGACGGGAATGTGGGGGTACAGGCGGGTCAAAGTCAGGCATAGTGGGAAGTCAACATTGATGAGTGCATAGTACAGGAAGGGAAACAATGAGAAACGTGATTGAAAAAGGTAGGTTAGGACCAAGTCATGAAGCTGCTTGAATCCCAGGTGAAGAAATGTGACTTGATTTGGTAAGCAATGGGGAGTAACGGAAGTTTGTTGAGCAGGGGTTGGGGTGAGGGGGAGAGAGAGAGAGATTTCAGGCTCTGATGGCAATTCACAAATTGAGCTGGGGGAATAAAAATACAGTTAGAAGAGCGCTATAGTTGTAGAGATCCCCCACTCAGCTGCAGAAGTCACCTTTCTTTAGGCACACCCTTTCCCCAAAGCCTCTACATAGTCAATTTTTAAAATAAACATTAGTCCTTTCTCCACTTCTATCATGGTTAATTTGCCTACAAAAGGCATGTATTTTACCTTAGTCCTTTTCACCAAAGCAAGGAAGCCAATGTTTTCAGTCTCTGCACGGCTTCGTGATGGTTTCAGGAATTCAGATTGAACACTCAGTTGATCAAAATCATCAAATACACATCCAGGTCCTAACTTTTCTTTGGATGGTCTAAAACCTGGACTTACAAATAATCCTAGAGATAATGCTTTCAGGACCTTTCCCCAGTTATGCCTTGACAGGGCTACCTGTTAAGGTTCTCACCTTGCCCTGCAACCGTAGCATTTCCAGTGGACCACTGCGCATAAAACGACCAGGTTTGCCTTCTACCATCAGAAGTCGGTGGAACAAAGCCTGGCAAGTCAGTTAGGTGGGTTTGTTCAGAGCACCTGCCTCACCCAACCCCGTGCTAAATATTATCATGGGGGTGGTGGGGAGTGAGAAGACTTAAAGGACATGTCTACCTCATTTGAGAAAAGATGTGTACATGCACGGAAGTTCTCAGCAGAGTAAATATGAAGAGTGCTGCCAAAATGAGTGTCTTTGTTTGGGTTTCCCAGCAGCAGTCCCTGAGATGAAGGTTTGGGTGCCATTGGTTTATTTGTGAGGTGGCCTGAGGAGTGGGAGGGTGGGGAAGTGGGATAGGGAAGAGAGGGACACCCATAAACAGTGTGACCACCATGTGCACCTGGACCTTAATCCCGCCAGGGAACGCTCAGTAACGGTGTAAAAAATATGCCTCAGGATTCTCTCTCCCCCTGCCCATGGCAAAAGGTACCAGGTACTTATACATCAACTCTTGTCATACATGGGTTAAGGGCTGCTCCCAGGGGAATTCATTCCCTGGGGCATTTCCAGCCAGCTGTACGCAGATATGGCAGAGTAGGCTCAGGTATCCAGAGAAAGCCTTCAGGCAAGGATATGAAGGTGCCGATATTTAAACTCTGGTAGCATAACTAAACAGCACAGGAGGAGGGTGAGGCACCGACAGCGTTTGCTACCATGGGGGATACGGACCACATGCTTACATAGGAGTTAGGAGAACTGGTGATCAGTGGGACTGGGGCAGTGCCAATAAACTTTTTCCCCCGGCTCTCGGGGCCAACAGCCACTGCACCTGTCCAACACTGGGCTCCCTCTTCATTCCCTCAAGCCCACAGAGACGGCTGAATGCCATAACCCCAGCCGCATGGGAGCAGGGCATATCGACTGTGACTCTGGTCCCCACATAGCAGAGAAACCAATCCTTTCTGCTGCACTTCCAGAGACTTGGTCTGGCAGTCGTACCTCAGGTGAACCTACCCTGAACCAAATTGCAGAGCACCCTTCCCAAAGCAGGAGAGGCCCCTGAACCTCCAAACAGCTAGTACACCCAGGCCAGCATAGTAGCTGTGTACCTGCACTCAGGACCTGAGAAACAGCCCCATAGTGCCCCCACCCCCTGCAGACATACCCCTGGCCTACACGATGGCCTGAGAATCACAGTCCCACAGGCTGTCCCTAGTGGGCATGCTCCAGGCCATCCAAGCAGCCAAGAGCCCACATCCTGGACCTAAGAAACAGTCCTGTGGACTACCCCTGGCAGACATGCCCCAGGATGGCCAAGCAGCGATGTGTCTGCATACTGGGCCTGAGACACAGCCTCTTAGGCTGCTCCTGGCAGGCACACCCCTGAGCCCACCAAGCAGCTTGCACTGGTGCTCCAGACCTGAGAAGCAACCTCTTGGGCCACCCTCAGCTGACTCACCCCAGGTCAGCAGAGCAGCTATATTCCCACATCTCAGACCCAAAAAATAGCCCCATAGGCTACTTCTCATGAGCATGTCCTGAGGTGGGCTGAGTAGCCCTGTGTCTGTATCCCGGGCCTACAAAACAGCCCTCTGGGCCACCCCCAACAGCAATGCCCCCAGGCCAGCTAAGTAGCTGTACAACTGTGTCACAGGCCTAAGAAATAGCCCTATACCTGCCCCCAGCAGACATACCCCCAGGACAGCCAAGCATTCATGCAGCTATGTCCCAGACTTGGGGAAAAGCCTTGTGGGACCCGCAACAGACACACCCCCTCAGGCAGCCGAGCATCCTTGCACCAACATCGCAGGCCTGAAAAGCAGCCTTATGGCCACCCCTGGCAGGCATGCCCCTAGGCTGGCCAAGCAGCTGTGTGTCCATGCTCCTGGCCACAGTAAAAGCCCCATGGCCTCAACCCTAGCAAGTCAGACACCAAGCTGGCTCACCTACTGTGTGTATGCATTTGCTCCCAACCTGAGAAACAGCCCAGTGAGCCTACCTCCAGCAAAGCCACACCACCATTACCAAAAACTGTCTTGGCCTTGGCCACTGAGAAACTTGGAAATGCTACTAGTGTAGATTACAGCTAAAGAA
>RJWJ010015831.1:0-35513 GCA_004363605.1 Indri indri
AAAAAAAAAAAAAAAAAAAAAAGAAACCGCGTTTATAAACAAACGGGTCTATTGGAATTGACTTAACACCTAGACTGCTTTAAGTTAAATTAACTAAAACTATGACCTACTGACTTGAATGAGCAGCAGATAGAAAGAAATAAACAGTTTAAGATAATTTTGGAAGTGAATTCGAAGGATTTTGAGATAGCTTATAAAATGTCTGCTTTACAAAGTATTAATTTTTATTTTTGTTAGCCTAACAGTGAGTCCGAGTTTGTTTCAACCACCAGCAACTCCTCCTGAGTTGTACGTGTTGATGGGTAGATTGAGCCAGAATGCAGATATCATGACTGGTGTGATGACCTCACTGGGGGTTCTAGTAGTTGCCAGAACTAAGTTAGTCACACAGCCTCCTGGGTTAATGTTTTCCCAAAGTAGGTCATTTGGTAACCTCAACACAGCGAAATTGTTTCAGAAGGAAGGCGTATGTTGTCCTTGAACAATAAACAAGATGAATTTTGTTAATGGTCTGTTTATAAACGGAACTTTCAGTAATGACACATAATTTCTGGTAATAAATTGTAAAAGGAAATTTGTAAACAAAGAATAGCACAGTGACCTTTCTAATTTCTAAGGTCAGGAATTTGGTAATCTAGCACAATGCTTGGCACTGTGCTCAATAAATTTTTATTCAATGAATAAAGTGAGATTTTCCCTTCTGTTCAACTGGAGGAAAGAAACTGCTTAAAACACAAAGCAAAAAGGCGTATAGCACTGTATTTTCTTTTTTCTTTCTTTTATCAGCTCATAAGAATCCAAAGCACTGTATTTAATCTCCGTAGGCAAACGGTTTTTGTCTTGACCTTTCCTTTGAAAGAAACAAAGAGGAATTGATTCTGAGATTTTAAGTGATTTTACTTGGCTAGATGTCTTTTAATAAAATCCGTGAGAAAACTATCGTTCCAATTAAAAGTTAACAATTGTTTTCTTGACATTATCAGGTGATATTTAAAATATGGAATTAGTCTGTGGTTTGTCATTTGCTTATCTTATATTTCACATTTGCTTCTGTATCTCACCACAATTATGCGACTAACTCCTAACTTATTACAAAGCAAGTTAGAAACTTTGATATTGAATGCTCAAATGTGCACAGAGCAAAATTCTGTGCTGTCTTCATATTTGCAAAGTTACAGAAATCTATCCACTTAAAAATAGCTGCTTTAAAATGTTTTTATTATAAGATATTACATATGTACGTGAAATTTGGAGATACTGTAACAAAAACCATAATCACCAAATTGCTTAAGCTTTAAAAATTTTTTTTATTTTAAATTGTAGTAAAAACCACTTAACTTGATATTTACTGTATTAACCACTTTATACAGTTTGGTAGTGTTAACTGTATTCATATTGTTGTGCACCAGATCTCTATAACTTTTCATCTTGCAAAACTGAAACTCTATGCACATTGAACAATTTCCCTTTTCCCCCTCTTCCTAGACCCTGGCAACCACTATTCTATTAATATTTTCTGTCTCTGAGTTTGACTACCTTAAATATGTCATGTAAGTAGAATCATACAGTATTTGTCTTTTTGTGACTGGCTTATTTCATTTAGCATAATATCCTCAAAGTTCATCCATGTTTTAGCATGTGACAGAATTTCCTTCTTTTTTTGGGCTCATATTCCATTGTATGTATTTAGCACATTATACATTCATCTGTTGATAGATGCTTGGGTTGTTTCCACCTTTTGGCTGTTGTGAATAGTGCTGCAGTGAACATGGATGTATAAGTATCTGTTTGAGTCCCTGCTGTCAGATCTTTTGGAGCATATATATACCCAGTGGTAAAATTGCTAGACCATATGGTAATTGAATTGTTTATTTTTTGAGGAACCACTATACTGTTTTCCATAGAAGCTGTACCATTTTACATTCCTACCAACAGTAAAAGCATCCTTTTATGTATTTCCTCATATATATGTGTCTGTGTGTGTGTGTGTGTGTGTGTGTGTGTGTGTGTGTTCTGTATGTGTATGTGAGAACGTCTCTGGGTAATATACCTAGACATAGAATTGTAGATGTGTCTTCAACTTACTAAACTTTGCCAAGTACTGTAGTTCTCCAAAGCGATAGTACTAACTTTACATTCTTACCAGCAGTGTAGGAGAGTTACTACAGTTCTGTATTGTCAGCAGCACTTAGTATTATCGCATTTTAAAATTTTTGCCAATCCGATGGGAAGATCTATCTTTTAGAAAATAAGATTGACAAAATCCCCTTCAGGCTGGGCTCAGTGGCTCACTGCTAGCACACTGAGAGGCTGAGGTGGGAGGATCCTGTGAGATCAGGAGTTTGAGACCAGCCTGAGCAAGAGTGAGACCCCGTCTCTACTAAAAAGAGAAAAATTAGCTGGGTGTCATGTTGCATGCCTGTAGTTGGAGCTACTTGGAAGGCTGAGACAGGAGGATTGTAGGAGCCCAGGAGTTTGAGGTTGCTGTGAGCTAGGCTGATGCCCTGGCACTCTAGCCCCAGGTGACAGAGTGAGACCCTGTCTCAAAAAAAAAAAAAAATCTCTTTCAGGTTTTTTTGGGCTTTTTTTTTTTTTTTTTCGAGATAGAGTCTCATTCAGTCACCCAGGTTAGAGTGCAGTGGCATGATCATAGCTCACTGTAACCTCGAACTCCTGGGCTCAAGCGATCATCCTGCCTTAGCTTCCTGGGTAGCTGGGACAACAGGTGTGCACTGCCACAAACAGATAATTTGTTTTATTTTTTTGTAGAGATAGGCTCTCATTATATTGCCCAGGCTGGTCTCAAACTCCTGGCCTCAAGCAGTCCTCCTGCCTGGGCCTCCTGAAGTGCTGGGATTACAGGCTTGAGTCCCAGCGCCTATCCTTCTTCAGTTTACTTTGTAGATAGGAGTGTTCTTTGTTTTCAGCTAGGATTTGACAATAAAGAGAAAGAGACTGTTGGGATATGTCTGACAAGTTGGTAGGTGTGGCCATCAGAGGCCTGTTGGTATGAGGCTCTGAGGAGCCTGTTGGGAAGAACTGTAAGAAGCAGTGAAATATGACTTGAAACCGTTAATGTCAGGGTGTACAATTAGGAATGAATGTTGGGTTACTTCCTACAAACAAATTGCCTTTTAAAATTTTGCTAATTTGTTTTTAATTTAAAATTTTGGCAATTATGTCAAAGTTATTAATAAAGCCTTCTAGGAACGTAAGGCTGTGTTGCAGAGAAAAAAACATGAGCTTTGAAATCAGACACAACTGTTAAATATATTTGATTCCAGCTTGGTTTCATACCAGCCCTGTGACTGTGTATCATGGGTTTTTTTTTTTTTTTTTTTGCTTTTTGTTTTTTCTTTTAAGAGACAGGTCTTGCTGTGTTGCCCAGGCTGGCCTTGAACTCTTACTCTCAAGTAATCCTTCTGCCTTAGTCTCCTGAGTAGCTGGGACTACATGTGTGCAATTTTATTTAATATTTTTACCCTTCAGTTTCCCTGTTTGTAAACAAAACAATGTGGACTAGGTGTCACCCTACTTTATCAAATTAAGGTGAATCTTAAATCTAGGTAAATCATGTGGAACTTAGTTCTGAGCAAATGTTATTTCTATCCCTTTCTCTTTTGCTTAGTTTCCTTTGCTCTTTTCATAGCTATCCTTTGGAAAGCTGGTATTTTCTTTTTTTTTTTTTTTTTTTGAGGCAGAGTCTTGCTTTGTTGCCCGGGCTAGAGTGAGTGCCGTGGCGTCAGCCTAGCTCACAGAAACCTCAAACTCCTGGGCTCAAGCAATCCTTCTGCCTCAGCCTCCCGAGTAGCTGGAACTACAGGCATGCGCCACCATGCCCAGCTCATTTTTTCTATATATGTGTGTATATATATATATATATATATATATGTATTTTTTTTTTTTTTTTAGTTGTCCAGATCATTTTTCTATTTTTTAGTAGAGACGGGGTCTCGCTCTTGCTCAGGCTGGTCTCGAACTCCTGACCTTGAGCGATCCACCCGCCTCGGCCTCCCAGAGTGGTATTTTTTTTTTTCCTATACTTTTCTAGGGAATTCTAAAGCCTAGTCAACGAATCTGAGAATCAAAAAACTGAGGCTTGCTGTACTAATTTGCCAACCTGTACTAATTTGATTAGGCAGTAATAGCTATTATTTGCTTGGATAAATAAATTGATTTTTCATCATTCCCTTAGACCTCAAGAAGTTATTGCAACATCCTGGTTACTTCTTTTCTAACAATTTCATGTTTATCCAATTCATGATTTTATTGCTCTATTTCTTTTTGTGATTACCATTGACGACTTCCCAGTTTGCTTTTAAAAGGGTTATGAACTTATTCTGAGATTTATTTGTTCTTTATTTTTTGGAGACAGAGTCTCGCTCGTTGCTGGGGCTAGAGTGCTGAGGCATCAGACTAGCTCACAGCAACCTCAAACTCCTGGGCTTAAGCAATTCTTCTGCCTCAGCCTCCCGAGTAGCTGGGACTACAGGCATGCGCCACCATGCCTGGGTAATTTTTTCTGTATATTTTTAGTTGTCCAGCTAATTTCTTTCTGTTTTTAGTAGAGACGGGGGTCTCACTCTTGTTCTGGCTGGTCTTGAACTCCTGACCTTGAGTGATCTTCCCGTGTTGGCCTCCCAGAGTGCTAGGATTATAGGCGTGAGCCATGGTGCCTGCCCTATTCTGAGATTTAAATTGTGCTTTAACCTCTTCTATATTGTGTCTGATATTTGCTGTTTAGTGAAAGAATAGCTAGACAAAAGTTATAGGTGGTTTATAAGTTGATGTGTCAGATTTGTTGGCTGTATTGCATTTAGACACAGATTAGACTTCTTATGGGAGTTGTCCCGAAAGCAGCCCTTTGCCCTTATTTTGTCAGAGGAGTTGGTTAGTACATCTTCTAATATATAATACTGTCTCTGATACATAGATGAATTTATCTCACATTTGAAATGCAGTGAACATACACATTATTATAAATTAGCCTTTATATTATCAATTCTCATTGGTGTGGATTTACTACAACACATTCATAATCCATTATCATGAATCTTTCCAATCAACTGTTCTCAGTCATTATATACTCTTAAAGTTTGAGTCCTGGGCCAAGAGAAAGATACTAGGTCATTCATTCATTCAGCAGGCATTCGTTGAGCAACTTCTGGGTGTGGGAGGCATTGCCCATTGATGACTGGGACAGGATATAGGCCCCACCCAAGAGAGCCATGGTCTTAGTGCCAGTAAGGGTGATGTTATAAGGACTAAGAGTATCTACCTCAGAGAATTATTGGAGAACTCAATGAGTTAATTCACATCAAGTGTTTAGAAGAAAGCATGGCACATAGTGAGTGCTTAATAAATGTTAGCTATTATCAGTCTTGAAAGGCAAAAGAGTTTAGTGGTTAATGTACAAGTACAAACTAGACTGTTTGGATTCTAACTGGCTCTGCCAGAGTTTGTGTAACCATGGGTGAATTACTTAACTTCTCTGGGCCTCAGTTTCTTCATCTATGTGATAAAGACAGTAATAATACCTAGTTCATGGAGTTTTTGAGGATTAAATGAACCTGTCTCATATGGTTGAATTAATACAGGTAAAGTGCTTAGAACAGTGCCTGGACATAGAAAGCCCTCAATAAATGTTAGCAATATGAAAAAGGAGAGGTACATACCGACTTCAGTGGAGGCACAGAGGAGGAAGGAGCAGTTTAGCTGCCTGGAGTAGGGCAGGAGGGAAAGGTTTCAAAGAAGATGTTATTTAATATGTAGAAACCCAATCACACAATGGTTAGGATTGTCCAGGCAGGAGGGAACGGGCGGAGAATGAGATGGCATGGGTGTTGAGGAAATAGTGGGTAGCTATTCATGGCTGGCATTTAAGGTGGCTGCACGTGGGCCTGTGGTTTGGGGAGTAGGCTGGAGAAGCAGGCAAGGCTCAACTGTGGCAGCCTCACCACTTTCAGCTGTGCTGGCCACCTGTAGTTCCTGGGAAACAAGCTTTTTCCCACTTCCGGACCTTCACTCTTGATGTTTCCTTTGCCTATAACTCTTCTCACGGCCATTTCTGTTTCACGTTTTATGCAGAGTAAATGTTGCCTCCTCCAAAAGGCCTTCTCTGCCATCCACCTCTGCTCCCGTGACTCAGTCACAACACCCTGGTTATCTCTTTCATAACAATTTCATGTTTATCCAGTCCACAGTTTTATTGCTTAATTGGTTGTTTATCCTTTTGCTTCCCCCCAACTAGAATGTAAACTCCATGAGAGTGCAGGCCATGTCTATCTAGTTTATCACCATATCTCCACACTTAGCTAGCACGCTGCGTGATACATAATCAGCACTTAGTAAATGTTTATTGGGTGAGCGACTAATGAAGGGCCCACCTTCCTATGCTAAGGACTTTAGACTTCTTCCTGTAAGTGTTTTGCATAGGAATGACATTATCAGTTTTCTAATTTAGAATGATAACTTGGTGACATCATAGCAGATGAATAGAAGAGGGATTAGATTAAAGCATTTAAGACATCGTGGCAGTTGTCAAAGTAGGATATGATGAGCATCTGTAAGTAGACCAAGTCAACAAAAACCAGGATCCCTAAACAAAGCAGGAGGAAGGAATTAATAAAACCAAATAAAAACAGAGCATTGTTTACTTGTACTTAGTCCTTGCTCCAGAAAAGATGCGAGATGACTGGCTTAAATGGGTTTAACAAAATAAAATAAAAGATAAGTGGATGGGGGAATATATACAAAGGGAGAGGGGAAAAGGAAATGAAGTTAGGAGTAAGATTAGTGTACAAAGTTTGGCTTTGGATTCTTTCCTTTGCTAGAGGTGGGCCATAGATTTGATGGAGTTTTTGGGAACTGGGTTTTTTTTTCCTCCAGCCAGTATAAGAGAGAGGCACAGTTGGTTACATTATTCATAAGGCCATGTGATAAAAAATGAACTGTGGCATATCCAATGGAATACTACCCAGCAATGAAAATAAATGAACTATTGATACATATAACAACATGGCTGAATTTCAAAATAATTGTGCTAGGTAAAAGAAGCTAGACCAGAAAAAGAGTATAAACTGTTGATTTCATTCCATATCAAATTCTAGAAAATGCAAACTAATCTATTGAAAGAGAAAGCAGATCAGTGATCATTTTGGGATGGAGGCAAGGGGAAGGAATGAGGTGGAATGGGTTATAAAAGGCAGGAGAAACTCTTGGGGCTGTGGAAATGTTTATTATCTTGATTGTGGTGATGCTTTTATAGGTATAAGCATATATAGAAAATTATCAATTTATATACTTTAAACATGCAACTTATCGTACATCAGTTACACCTCAGTAAAGCTGGAAAAAAATTAGACAAACCTCTGGCAAAGCAATCTCAGAGATAACTCAGGTAAACCCTTGATAAGCATGAAGATATCTCAGAAAGTAAAAATAAACTGACTTCAACAATAAAATTAAAAAAAAATTTTTTTTTTTTTCGAAATAGAGTCTTGCTCTGTCGCCCTGGGTAGAGTGTAGTGGTGTCAGCCTAGCTCAGAGTAACCTCAAGCTCCTGGGCTCAAGTGATCCTCCTGCTTCAGCCTCCCAAGTAGCTCAGACTCCAGGTATGCACCACAACAACCGGCTAATTTTTTCTAGTTTTAGTAGAGACAGGGTCTCGAACTCCTGACCTCAAGCGATCCTCCCACCTTGGCCTCCCAGAGAGCAAGGATTATAGGCGTGAGCCACCGTGCCCAGCTGTAAAAAGATTTTTAAAAGATAAATAGAGTCTCTTTTTGTAAAATAGATATTTACCTAATTTGAGACTTCTTAAATTATGTTAATGTACCAGACATTAGCATCACCATAATATATCCTTTTTGTTTGTATTTATTTGACCCAAAATTGAAGCTAAAGAACAGATTCCTTAATTACTCTGGAATGAAGTGCTGCCCTTTGTATCCAAACAGATATACTGTCAGAGGATGAGAGAATGTGTTAGAAGACATCAACGGTAATGAACTTTCTTTTTTTTTTTTTTGAGACAAAGTCTCACTCTCTTGTCTGAACTAGAGTGCCATGGCATCAGCCTAGCTCACAGCAACCTCAAACTCCTGGGCTCAAGCGATCCTGCTTGCCTCAGCCTCCCAGGTAGCTGGAACTAGAGACACACACCACCATGCCCAGCTAATTTTTTTTTTTCTGTTTTTAGTTGTTTGGCTAATTTCTTTCTATTTATAGTAGAGACGGAGTCTTGCTCTTGCTCAGGCTCGTCTCGAACTCCTGAGCTCAAACGATCCTCCTGCCTTGGCCTCCCAGAGTCCTAGGATTACAGGTATGAGCCACTGCGCCCGGCCATGAACCAGTGACTTTCAAGGGTGTTGCACCACAAGTGCCTCAAGCAGGATGCACATCTTTACCATGTCTTTCTGATCCTGTCAGACCTATCAGATATTTTACCTCTCTATCGTGAGGGAGAACCTCCTAGATGCAGATATAATTTTCACTATGGCAAGTTTTCCAGAGAGTCTTATCTGTGGGGTGTGTTTAGCAGATTTTATTTTTATTTATTTATCTTGTTAGTAGAGACGGGGTCTTGCTCTTGCTCAGGCTGGTCTCAAACTCCTAAGCTCAAGCGATCCTCCCGAGTTGGCCTCCTAGAGTGCTAGGATTACAGGCATGAGCCACCACGCCTGGCCGGTTTAGCAGATTTAAAAATAATAATAACAATAATCAATGTGCACAATTCTCAAGTAGAAAATTTGTGTGTCCATCTGTCTCAAGAACTGGAAAATAGTAAAGGTGGGAGGAAAATGAGCACACAGAAATGCTTACCATAAAGAGAAGATGATTACGTTCGTGATGCGTGTTCAGGCCCTACGCTTAGCAATGTATTCCTTATTCTTCCCAAGAAAATAACTTCCCAAAGTAAATAATGTGATTATGCCCATTTTATACATTATTACTACTTGGAAAAAGTAGATGATCTCCTGTAGTTCATATGGCTAACAAGTAGCAGAAGTGAGATTTCAACCCAGGTTTGCCTGACTCCAAAGCCCAAACTCTTAATCGCTAAACTGATTGTCTCTGGTGGTCCTTTGTGGTTACTGGAAATAGGCTGCAAATCTAGCATTAAGCCACCTTAAGTGACCAGAGCAAAGACAGACACATGGTTAGACATATATCACACCATCCCTAATATCACCCTCTTCCTCTTTCCCTAATATACAGGCAGCTTGATTATTCAAGAGAAGTGGAACTTTTTCTGAGAGAAATGACTCACATAGCTTTTTTTTTCCCCTCACACAGGTTCTTACAGAGTATGCTCTATGATGAATGGATAAAGCCCTCAAGGCACTGGATCCCTTCAGTGGGGAGAATCAAGAATTTTACTACAGCTGTTTCCCATGATGGCCTTCCATGTAAACCAGTGCTCAGCTGTTTTATGAGATTCCAACCCAGTTTGTCTAATATCTCAGATGGTATGGCTTGGAACAAGGGTAAAAATATCTGGACAAATAGATGGATCACATGACCTTCGTAAGTCTATTACCTGTGTCTCAAAAGCAGTCTTTGTTAAAGATGGAACAGCAAGGAGTTGTCTCCAGGAATGAATCCAAAGTAGGTAGGAATACAGGCGCATATCACCACGCCAGCTAAATTTTTAATTTTTTTGTAAGATGGGGTATTGCTATGTTGCCCAGGCTCGTCTTGAACTGCTGGCCTCAAGCAGTCCTCCTGTTTCTGCCTGCCAAATTATTGGGATTACAGGTGTGAGCCACTGTACCCAGCCATTTTTTTCTTTTAAGTAATTAAGTAATTGGTCTAGGAAACAAAGATTTTGTGTATTATCAAGATAATTTTTTATGCTTGATATTGTCTCTTATTAGGTCTTTGATTATTTAAGAAAACTGAGTCTTCTCAATATTCGAAGAGCTAAGTTTTTAAAATCAGAACTATGTAATCTTCTGTATTTGCCTTTAAAATCTTTATTGTCACTTTGATTAAATAGATAACCAAGATCATATTTAATCAAGTGTTTTAGACTTTTGACATTTTTTACAAATTTCCCAAAATCAAATTCTAAATTAAATCTTTTTGACCTCAAATTAACTTTGGAATTTTCCAATTTGGCCCCTAGAAAAACTTGAAGGTTGTGTTCCTCACCTTGTAAAAGAGAGATTTTAAACCAATTAGGCTTATTTGATACATTAAATTATATGGAAAGGATTGTCAAATAATAAGTGATGCTAAACCATAAGTTATATTTATGGGTATGTTATTGATATGAGTGTTCCAAAAATTATATGAGTTTCCTAGAAATCTGTTACCAGTCATAATTTTGGTCATTATGTTAAAATGCTATACACCACAGACATAACCAAATTTCCTTGTCAATTAGTGGTTGTAATGAACTCTCATCAAATATTTAACCGTGGCCATCCTAAGTCTTTGTCATTCAGTTATTGTTTTGATTTTAGTCATGAGGCAGTGAAACAGAGTAATACAAACTCACTAGTGTACTGGCAAACCTCAGTGTAGAAAAAGAAAAAAAAAAGCAAACTCACTGGTTTATTACCACTTTATATTTTGATCCAAATTATGTTTCTGACAAAAATGAAACAAGTTAAGTTTGCCTGCTTAATAAAGGCCAAAGCCTTTTACCAATATTTGTGAAGAAGGCTTTTAAGATTTTTTTCATTTGCCCAGTTTCCAAATAGTTCCTTTTTTTCCTCTTTTCAGCATCAGGTGCTTGCTTTCGAGGGGCCCTTGAGTCCCTTGAGAACCTCCAGTGGAGGGTAGGGGGTCTGAAGTCTGAGCGTGACTGAGGGGCTGGAGTGGGAAGGGAATGGGCCTGGCAGGTATGGACAGAGTTGGCAGAGCACATAGGCTGCAAGGGTTTGAGAAAAGGGATGTCAGGTGACAGAGATGTTCCCATGGGAGAATCGGGATCCAATAAAGAGAAGAGAGTGAACAGAGAAGCCTTACAGAGAGCTGGGAAGAAGGACTTTCAGCCCAGGGAGTCAGGTGATAATCTCCACTCAGGAAAAGAGAGCCAGGAGGAAGTGACTTCCAGACCAGCAGGTACCTTTCGAAAGAGGCCTGGGACTCTTAACGCAGCTTCAGAGAGTGTTCTTGTACCTTAGGAATTACCAGCTTCAGTGGACATCTTTCCAGAGGAGTGGTTCAGGAGGCTGACTGACCACAATGGATGAGTCAATCAGGAGGGAAGACAGAGGCTTCAAAGGCACGTACTTGGGGTCCTGGGTGAGAGGGCTGGGGGTCCAATGATGAATCTGATCCCGTCCAAGTCATGGCACCATAACTGTTAAAAAATTATTCAGTGATACGTGTTAAAGCATGGTAAGGAAGACTTTATTCAGGATCATTGTGATAGGTGTGGGGACCACTGCAGTGGAGTCTCATGGTGGGGGAGAGAGATTGGGCTCAACTCCTAATGCAGCCCGGGCAAGTGGGAATTTATAGCCAAGGAGCAGAGCCGGGGTGGGGATGGGGGGTGGAAATGACTAAGAGGAAACAGGAGGGCGAGGGGGATTCTGGCTAAACCGACCTGACAGGATTCTTGCTGAAGACAGGCTACCCAGACACCACCTGGGGGATGGTGGAGGATGAGGAATCTGATCAGATATTGAGGGGAGGGGGTTCTGATAAACTGACTTAGGGGTTCTTTTGCTAAAACTGAACTTTATAAGGAAGGGCACAGATGGGCCTAACTGAAGATTCAGAAGCCAAGCAAAGAATCTTTGTCGCTAAGCACTCCTACGAGTTACTCATCTCTGGGTACTCCCATGTGCAAGTACAATGCATGTACTAATAGTTTGTTTTTCTCTTGTTAATTCGTCTTGGGTTAGTCCAATTTACAGAGCTCTAGCTGGAGGCCCTGAGATCGATAGAGGAAAAGATTTTTTCTCCCCTGACATCCCAATAAACCACATCTACAAGTCCTCAAATAAGCTGGAATGAGGAGGAAAAAATATATAATAATATGCCCACACCCAGCCCAAAACTATCCTTGAAAAAGATGAAGTTGAAGGACTTACCTGATTTCAAACTTACTATAGGCTGGGTGCAGTGGCTTACAACTGTAATCCTAGCACTCTGGGAGGCCGAGGCAGGAGGATCACTTGAGGCCAGGAGTTTGAGACCAGCCTGAGCAAGAGTGAGACCCCCATCTCTACTAAAAATAGAAAGAAATTAGCGGGACAACTAAAAATACATACAGAAAAAATTAGCCGGGCATGGTGGCACATGCCTATAGTCCCAGCTACTTGGGAGGCTGAGGCAGAAGGATTGCTTAAGCCCAGGAGTTTGAGGTTGCTGTGAGCTAAGCTGAGGCCACGGCACTCTAGCCAGGGCAACAGAGTGAGACTCTGTCTCAAAAAAAAAAAAACAAAAAACAAAAACAAAAAAAACACAAACTTACTATAAAGACGCAGTAATCAAGAGAGTGGGGTGTGGCCCGGTGGGCACAGTGGCTCACGCCTGTAATCCTAGCACTCTGGGAGGCCGAGGCTGGAGGATTGTTTGAGCTCAGGAGTTGGAGACCAGCCTGAGCAAGAGCAAGACCCCATCTCTACTAAAAAAATAGAAAGAAATTAGCTGGACAACTAAAAATACATAGAAAAAATTAGCCAGTCATGGTGGTGCATGCCTGTAGTCCCAGCTACTCGGGAGGCTGAGGCAGTAGGATTGTTTGAGCCCAGGAGTTTGAGGTTGCTGTGAGCTAGGCTGACGCCATGGCACTCTAGCCCGGGCAACAGAGTGAGAATCTGTCTCAAAGGAAAAAAAATGCATCATAGACCTAAAAGTAAGGAAAAATTATAAAACTTCTAAAAGAAAACATATGAGAAAATTTCTGTACCCTGGGTTAGGTAAAGGCTTCTTAGTTATGACACTATATGTATATAATCCCTAAAAAAGTATTGATAAACTAGAATGAATTAAAATCAATCTTCCCAAACCCTCATCTAGAAATATGATGAACGATATATTTGCAGATAGGACTCCAAAATCATTATGTGTTTAAATACTGTTCCTGGGAAATCAGGGATTGTGGCCAGTTTGGGTGGAGTCTTTATTATAATTGATAAGAACTAGCCAAATGCTTCTTAGACTTTAGGTGGCTGTGGTTACGTGTACCAACTTAGAGGTCTTGCCTGAGTTTTTTCAAAAGCCTGTTGATCATTTGTCTGTTCTTCTTTTATTCATTCAATAAACTTTCTAAGTTCCTACTGTGTTCTAGGCATGGGTCAAGACCCTGAGGACTTAACAGCAAACAAGACAAGCAGAGTTCTTGGTTCATGGAACTGGCTTTCTAGTAGGGAAGGCAGATAAACACCACATACTTTTTAAAAAAATTATTTTATTTTAGATACAGGGTCTCACTCTTGCTAGGCTGGAGGGTAGTGGCTCAATCATAGCTCACTGCAACGTTGGACTTCTGGGCTCAAGCAATCTTCCTGCTTCAGTCTCCCAATTATCTAGGATTATAGGCATGTGCCACCACGCTCAGCAATTTTTTTTATTTTTTGTAGAGACAGAGTCTCACTGTGTTGCCCAGGCTGGTCTCACGCGATCCTCCTGCTTTAGCTTCCTAAGGTGCTGGGATTACCGGCTTGAGCCACTGTGCCCAACCCAAATATTTAATATGTTAGGTGGTGATGAGTGTTATGGAGAAAAAGCAAGGGTGCTGCCACTATTTTAGATAGCATGATGACCTCTTTGAAACGGTGATTATTTGAGTAAAGACCTGCTTAAGGTGAGGGAGCCTATCATGCAAATATGGAGGCGAGGGTAGGGGGTGGATTTCAGCAAAACCATGGTGGGGGAATGCTGGATGAGTTCAAGGAATGGCAGAGGACTGTGTGTCTGGAGCACAAAGGGAGAGAGAACAGTGGAAGATGAGTTTGAGGTGAAGGAAAGTAGAGATCGTGTGTGGATTGGTTTATAGGCTATGGTAAAGAGTTTGAATTTTATTCTAATTGTGATGGGAAGCTTCCTTGTCTGTCTTGCTTACCATGGCATCCCTGAGGCCCGGAACAGTACCTAGCAAATAGATACCAGTTTTCTCAAATCAATCTAAAGATTTAATGCATCTCCAATCAAAACTGGAACAGGATAATATAAGAAACTTAAAAAGCAAATCTGAAATTTATGTGCAAGTGAAAAGGGCCATGAACAGTCAAGATACTCCTGAAGAACCATGATATCAAACCTTTATTACATTATCAAGTTATAGTAGTTAAGACAGTGTGGTTGGCTCAGGATTAATGCAACGGAATAGAGAACTCAGAGAAACAGCCATGCACACATAAAAGCTTTTACACGAAGAATGAGGAAAAGAGGGACTGTGGTGCTGTTAGTTGGAAAAAACGAAAATAAGTCGCTACTCTGTACCACATCCAAAACTAAATTCTGGGTAGACTTAGGCCTTAAATGTGAAAGGCAAAATTTTGTATGCTTTTTAGAAGGAAATATAGGCAAATATCTATTAATATGACCAAAGTAAAGAGGCTTGATAAATTCAAGTACATTAAAATTAGGGACTTCTGTTTATCAGCATGCCCAATAAAAATAGTGATAAGACTGGCCACAAACTTGGAGAAGATACTTGCAACACATATAATTCACAAGGACCAGGATCTAGAATGGGGCTGTCCAATTGAGCATTCTGCACTGATAGAAATGTTCTATATTTATATTTCTGTCCAATAGCTACTAGCCACATGTAGCTATTGAGCATTTTAAATACGGCTAGTGAAATTGAGGAAGTGAATTTTTGATTGAATTTAATTTTAAATTTAAATAGCCACATATGGTTAGTGGCTACCATATTGGACAGCAGAGATTTAGACTATATAAAAGACACAAAAGAGAAAATAAGGATGGAAGAAACATAAAAAGTTGGTCAACCAGATTAGTAATCAGTAATATTCAAATGAAAACCATAACAAGATCCCATTTCACCATCTGCAGATGGGCAAAACTCAGACAATCAAGTATTGGGTAGGATGTGGAGCAACAGGAACTCTCTCACATTGCTGGAAAGACTATAGATTTGTACAACCCCTTTAGAAAACAAAATTGAACACACACATATCCTAGATCCAGAAATCCCCCTTCAGTTATTATAAAAGAAAATTTGTTCTAAACCTGGCTTGGGGCAGAACCTGTTTGGGTGATGTAATTTACAGCCTCCTCTGGGAAGACAGTAGCATTCCTAATAAAATGTTTAAGCAATTTTGTGATAGATAGTAACCAAATTACTATCTGTCTCTTCTGAGAAACTAAATACTTACCCACCAGGATGATGGTCAGCTATCAGTCAGGAGTCTAAAAAAGTAGGCCAGGTGCAGTGGCTCATGCCTGTAATCCCAGCACTTTGAGAGGCCAAGGTGGAAGGATTGCTTGAGGCTAGGGAGTACAATACCAGCCTGGGCAACCTAGTTAGATCCCTGTCTCTCTGAAAACAAAAAAATTAGCCGGGCATCGTGCCTACCCATCTCTGCAAAAAATTGTTAAAAAAATTAGCTATGTGTGGTGGTGTGCGCCTGTAGTCTTAGCTACTTGGGAGGCTGAGGCAGAAGGATTGCTGGAGCCCAGGAGGTTGAGGTTGCAGTGAGCTACAGAGCAAGCATGAGTGATAGAGCAAGATACCCTGTTTCTTAAAAAAAAACAAAACAAAAAGAAGTCTAAAGATCTTTAATTAGACATTTCTTTTGTAGCAAGTCTTAACAGTGATTATTTAGTTAGTTTTTCCCCTTTAAGTGTTTCTACCACAAGAGAAATCTTTGACATGGTCTGTAAGAGGTCTTTATTCTTACAGCAAGAGTATAATAAAGTCTTGGCACATGGTCCTAATTAAATTGCCCGAAAAGATTTTTAAACACTTCATATCCTAGAGAATCTCTTAGATGTGTGCACCAGGAGATATGAACAAGAATGCTTGTATCAACAAAAACTGAAACATGTTCAGTGAAATGGACAGTTGAAGAATGTTCATATAATGGAACACAGTGCAACAGCACACACCAACTCCAGCATACACCTCAACATGGGTAAACCAAAAAAGGAAAGTCTCAAAAGAATGCACGCAGTATGAGTTAACTTACATAGAGTTCAAAAACAGACAAGACTAAATAATGTTATTTAGATACACATATGTGTGATAAAGATTAGTACAAAAGTCAGGATGGTGGTTACCTCTTGGGGAGCAGGAGGGGGATGTCCGGCACATCAGAGAAATTGGCAAAACTCCATTCCTTGACATAGTTGAACATTGTTTTTATTATTTGAACTGTACAGATACATTATGTACATTAGTATGACAATAAAGAGTTTAAAAAATTACTCTCGCTGCTATGAGGGAGTAGGCTGGGAGGAGGAGGTGGGAGACTGGTAAATCCAGTGCACGTGGGAAGAAGTTTAAGGCATCTGAGGTCATTACCTGTCCCTTTGTCATGAGCTCTACCTCTTGCTAGCTATGTGAGTTACTTACGCTCACCCATTTTCTCATCAAGAAAATGTGGACAATAATAGTGGCTACCTTTCTGTGAGGAGAACAAGACAAGATATGCAAAGTGCTTCTCAGCACAGTGTCTGGTACTTAGTAGGCACCCAGGACCACCACATAGGGTACTCAGGAAGAAGGGGTGTCTTTTTCTGATTCACAGAGAAGCACTGACAAAGACTCTTTGCTTGGCCAAATTTCAGTCAGGCTTCTGAACCTCATCCTAGGCCCATCTCTTTGTAAAATCCAGTCTTAGCAAAGAGCCCTGCTAGGTCATTTTAGCAAAAACCCCTCACCCTGGATAGGTGGTCACCCTGGATATCTGCTCAGGTTCCTCATCCTCCACCATCCCCAGGTGATGTCTGGTCACCCTGGCCTGTCTTCAGCAAGAATCCCCCTTACTTATTGTTAACTCTTACTAAATTTTCCACCCAATGACCCCTGCCCTACTCCTTGGCTATAAAGTCCCACTTGCCCTTCTTGTTTTCAGAGTTGAGCCCAATCTCTCTCCCCCACAGCAATATCCCATCGCAGTGGTCCTACACCGATGGCAATGGTCCCGAATAAAGTTTGCCTTACTGTGCTTTAACAAGCATTGTTGAATTTTTCCTTTAACAGCATCAGTCAGCTTGCCAAGTCCTGTGCCTACTGCGTTGTGTCTGCCCGGGAGAGACTTCTTTTTCTAATTACCACAAGGCTTATTGGTGCCCCTGAAAATGCTGAGAAAATAGCATTTCCCACAGGCATGTGGATAGGAGGGATATAAGTAATGAGATAAATAATATCAGGGAAATAAATAAGGCCTGCCACACAAGCTGAGAAATTTGGGTACTCCTGCTATGGTTGAAAGAGGACAGACAGCGTGCCAATCCATCCTAACCTCTGTCAAATTCTTTTCCCCTGGGCAGGTAGCTGGAGTAGCTTGCAGGCCTCTCAAGCTTCAGGGTACAAAATCGTGTCCCGTAATTATATTAACTCCTCGTCACCGCTCCTGGCCTGTCTGTATGACGCAGGGCCTCCTGTGCCCTAGTGGTTGTTGAGGATTCTGCACACTCTCTGGAGCTAAACGAAACTCTGGAGGGAGGCTTACCAGGTACTAGTTATCTCAAGTGCAGACAAATCAAATCTGGAAATTTGCATATGAGGGTACCATTATTTACTCTCATATTCTTCTATATTTCTAGCAGTCCTGGCTCCAAAAATAGGAGCTTAAAGAGCAGTGCCTTAGAGAAAAGCAAATCAAACACACTGTACCATTTTCGGATTCCCTTTTCTTAAAATCCTATACAGATTTGCCAGGATTTTTTGTTTTTTCCCTTTACAGTGTTGCATCTGTTCTCCTTCTGTGAGAACATCACATATTGGATCTATTTCTCCGTATCTTGAGTCACCAGAGACCTCATCATGTTGGTTTTAGACATGAACCAAAAGTACCCACTTAAAATAATTTTTTTAATTGTAGTAAAATATACATAAAATTTACCATTTTAACCATTTTAAGTGCACAGTTCAGTGCCATTAAGTATATTCACATTGTGCAACCATCACAACCATCCATCTGCAGAATTTTTTTCATCTTCCCAAATGGAAACTCCGTACCTATTAAACAAGATCTCCCCCGCTCTCCAGGCAACTACCATCCTACTTTCTGTCTCTGAATTTGACTACTCTCGGTACAAAAATGGCCACTTTTCATGTTAATTTATGGGCCTTTGTGTTGTGAATCTGCTGCTATATTATATATCTATAATGTGCATTTATGAGGCATTTTTTAAACTTGTGCTTTAAAATCCAGGAAGAATTTTTTTTTTTTTTTTTTTTTTTTTGGAGACAAAGTCTTGCTCTGTTGCCTGGGCTAGAGTGCCGTGGCGTCAGGCTAGCTCACAGCAACCTCAAACTGCTGGGCTCAAGCAATTTTTCTGCCTCACCCTCCTGAGTAGCTGGGACTACAGGCATGCACCACCATGCCTGGCTAATTTTTTCTATGTATTTTTAGTTGTCCAGCTAATTTCTTTCTATTTTTTTAGTAGAGATGGGGTCTCGCTCTTGCTCAGGCTGGTCTCCAACTCCTGAGCTCAAACAATCCTCCCGCCTCGGCCTCCCAGAGTGCTAGGATTACAGGTGTGAGCCCCCACACCTGGCCAGGGAAGAATTTTATATCGTGGTAAAATATATACTGTATAACGTAAAATTTAGCATTTTAACTGTTTTTAAGTCTACAATTCAGTGGCATTAAGTACATTCAAAATGTTGTACAACCATCACCACTATCCATTTCCAGAACTTTTTCACCATCCCAAACAGAAACTCTGTACCTATTAAACAGTAACTCCCCGTTCCCTTCTCCCAGAGCCCCTGGAAACCGCTCTTCTACTTTCTGTCTCTATGAATTTGAATCCAGGAAGAATTTAATGTCATTTCTGGTAGGGAAAGTTGCTCATATTAGATTGGTTACAGATAAATAAAAGCATATTTATTTATTGATTTATTTTTTGAAACAGAGTCTTGCTTTGTTGCCCAGGCTAGAGTGAGTGCCGTGGCGTCAGCCTAGGTCACAGAAACCTCAAACTCCTGGGCTCAAGCAATCCTTCTGCCTCAGCCTCCCGAATAGCTGGGATTACAGGCATGCGTCACCATGCCCAGCTGATTTTTTTTATATATGTATATTTTTAGTTGTCCAGATCATTTCTTTCTATTTTTTAGCAGAGACGGGGTCTCACTCTTGCTCAGGCTGGTCTCGAACTCCTGACCTTGAGCGATCCACCCGCCTCAGCCTCCCAGAGTGCTAGGATTACAGGCGTGAGCCACTGCGCCCTGCCTAAAAGCGTATTTAAATAGAAGTATATTAAATAGAAGTTATGAAGATACAGAAGTTAATAGATATAGAAACTATGATATAATATTCTATTATGATATAATAGATATTATAGAAGTTATGATTTAGTGAGTCTGATCAAAATCTACCAAAACTCATGGATGCTACTAAAAGGATATAATAGAGATGCTGAAAATATTTTCCAACTGAAGACCCAAGAAAGCATATGAAATCCTGTGATAAGTCTTTCAAGTTTATTCTGTTTCTGTGGTTATATCTTCTCATTTCTAATGTATAGATGTATATTTTGTTTTTTTTTTTTTCCTTCTCTATCAGGGTTGGCAGGTGTTTATCTATTGACACCCAGACAGGAGTAATAAGGATACACACACACATCCTGGCAAAATTTCTGAATTCCATGGGTAAAGAGAGAAGTGTACAAGTTTTTCATATTGAAGGAAGAGGCTGTTTTTAAAAGGAAAGCAAATAAAACTAGCATTAGAATTCTCATTTGCTACACTGAAAATTAGAAGACGATGGAATGACACATCTACAACCTGAAGACAAAAACTGCGATTAAGAGTCAAGAACTTGGCTGGGCACGGTGGCTCACGCCTGCAATCCTAGCACTCTGGGAGGCCGAGGCGGGCGGATTGTTTGAGCTCAGGAGTTTGAGACCAGCCTGAGCAAGAGCAAGACCCCACCTCTACTAAAATTAGAAAGAAATTAATCGGCCAACTAAAAATATATATAGAAAAAAAAAATTAGCCGGGCATGGTGGCACATGCCTGTAGTCCCAGCTACTCGGGAGGCTGAGGCAGAAGGATCACCTGAGTGCAGGAGTTTGAGGTTGCTGTGAGCTAGGCTGATGCCATGGCACTCACTCTAGCCCGGGCAAAAGAGTGAGACTCTGTCTCAAAAAAAAAAAAAAAAAAAAATCAAGAACTCTATTCTCAGACAAAATGTCATTCATCTTTCGCGCCCAAAGAAAGACAATTTTAGACACTTAAGTGCACCCTCATCGAGGAAAATACTCAATATTCTCTAATCAATTGATAATTATATTGGAAAAGAGATCTCAATATTGGGTAGATAATGAGTATAGTACTTGTGAACAACTAATTTTGTAATAAATATGGTTATTTCTAAATGAATAGTTAATTCATTCAACAGATGTTTTGAGTGCCAGGCCTGACCAGTTCTTAGCACTGTGGACACAAAAGAACAAAATTCATCAGCAATTCTTGGCACTGACATTATGGTTATGATACTAATGAGATAAGAAATACATACTGTCAATGTTCAGGAAAGAGTCTTCAAATAGAAAGTACACTTAAGAGGGGCTGAACATGGGGTCAGTGGGAAAGTGAAGAAGTAAAATCTCAGTTTCCAACATTTTCATCTAGGTGAAGGGGTGGGGAGTGAACAGGTAAAATATTTTGGGAAACATGTTTATTGATCAATTTCACGTTACTAGAGGAATACAGGTTTCATTGTAACTAGTAGATGTGGGAAGGGAAACACCAACGTTTTAGAAACAAATGATAGAACTTCCAAATCAACAGGAGGGCAAAAAGGGAATGAAGACAAACATTTCCCAGCCAATATAAAGAAAAAGAATGAACAACTAGGCAAGATATAAAATAAACATAAACTAATAGAATAAAGCAAAGAGATTACAAGTTGATCATAATTGTAAAAGAGCTCAATTCTATTAAAACAAAGAGAAGCAGGCCCAGCACAGTGGCGCATGCTATAATCCCAGCACTTCGAAGGGCTGAGGCAGGAGGATCGCTTGAGGCCAGGAGTTCAAAACCAGCCTGGGCAACATAGTGAGACCCCATCTGTACAAAGATTTTTTAACACTAATTAGCTGGGCATGGTGGCCTGTGTCTGTAGTCCCAGCTACTCGGGAGGATGAGGCAGGAGAATCACTTGAGTCCATGGATCTGAGGTTGCAGCGAGCTATGATCACACCGCTGCATTCCAGCCTGGGTGACAGAGTGAGACCCTGTCTCAAAAAAATAAAGTATAAAATAAAATAATTTATTTTAATAAAATAAGTATTAATAAAATAAAATTATTTAATAAAATATACATGTATATATAATGTAAAATAATATACATCTCCACACTTGTAATTGAAATTCATAATTATTCATAATCCATGAAGATGAGTCATAGATGTTTATGCAGTAAACATGGCCAAACACATATTAATTCATTCATATTAATATTAATTGATTTTCAGACTTCAACAAATTAGGCAAAAACAAGCAAATAATAGAGGAATTGAATAATACAGTTTATAAGCTTGCTTTAAAACAATGGGAACTTTATAATCTACAGAGAAAATATACCCTTCATGTCATAGAAATCAATTATGTACCTGGCCATAAAGAAAATGATAATAAATTCCACAAAAAGATTTTATAACCCAGAAACTTTATAGCTCAATTAGAAACCAACCACAAAAATTTTTTTTGAACTTTGCTTAGGAGTTAAGAAATAATCTAATACTCAGATCAAGAAGGAAATCAAAATTACTAGCACCAAGGAGTGAATATAGAAGGCCAGTAGATATGAAGTCAATATACAAAAATTAGTTGATTTCTATATACTAATAGCAAACAATTAGAAAATGAAAATTTAAAATACAATAGCAAACTGTCAAATATTTAGAAACGAATTCAGTAAAATAGGTATTTATCATAAAACACTGCTGAGAGAAATAAGACTCCATAAATGAAGAGATTTAGTGTATTTATGGATTGGAAGACTCAATGTTAAGTCAGTCTTCTTCACGTTGATCTACAGATTCAATGCAACTGTAGCCCAAAATTCCAGCAGGCTTTTTTTGGGGAAAGGGTTGCAAAAATTATCATAGTAGCCTTATTTAAATAGCCAAAGACCGGAAACACTCTAAATGTCCTTAAACCATAGAAAGAGTAGATAAAATATGATATATTCATATAATGGAATACTACACAGCAATGAAAATGAACAAACCATGGATACATGCAACAACACGGATGAATCTCACAGACGTAGCGAGTGAAAGAAGTCAGACACAAGAATACATATTGTATGAGTGCATTTATGTGAAGTTCAAAATCAGCCAGAACTATTTTGTGGTGATGATGTGAGAGTAGTGGTTATCCCTGGGGAGGACTGACTGGGAAGGAGGACGGAGGACTCTAAGATGCTAGAAATGTCATATACAGTATCTCGATCTGGGTAATAGTTAATGGAGGTGTGTGTCTACATAAAAACAGTGTATGTAAGTAAGGCTTGGCTCAATTTGGAAATGGAAAACATGAATTAGGCTTTTATTTTAAAGACATCATATTGTTAAGTTGGCTTGACGTGGTGAAAACAATGGAATAGTTACTGCAAAAACCACAAATTGAAGAAGACAATTTAAAATGCACGTGCCTAGAACAGTGTGACTCTAGGAATGAAGCTGACTTGCCTCAATCAAGGAGTTGGAAAATCAAGAAGTAACTAGAGTAAGATTAAAAATATTTATTAGTCTAACTCTTAGAAGTGTAGTCATGAAAGACAACATTAAAGGAATGAGGTTAAGGCTATCAAATTGGAAGAAGTGAGGGATTTTCATAGGAGTATGGTTGATATATCACAGCAGGGTTTTTTGTAGAAATTAACAGTTGATTATTTTATGTGGACATGCTCATGACTTAGAAGGGCCAAGACAATCTTGAAGAACAAAGTTGGAGAACTTGCTCTACTTGATTTCAGAACTAAGGAATTAAGCTAAGTAGTTAAAACAGAGTGGTATTAACGTAAGGATAGGTAAGTAGATCAATGGAACAGAATAGAAGATTGAAACATAGACCCACATGTAATGGATCACTTGATTTTTGACAAAAGTGACAATGCAGTTTATTGGGGGAAAGGAGTATCTTTCAATAAATGGAGATGGAACAACTGGATATCTGTATGGAGAAAAAAATTAAACCTGGCCTCTACCTCACACCACATGCAAAAATTAATTTGAGATGGATAATAGACCTAAGTATGAAAGCTAAACTGTAAAATTTCTAGAAGAAAATCTTCAATGGTCTTTGGGGTAGGCAAATATTTTTTTTCAATGTGACATAGAAAGTACCAGCTACAAGCCGGGCGCGGTGGCTCACGCCTGTAATCCTAGCACTCTGGGAGGCCGAGGCGGGCGGATCGTTCTGAGCTCAGGAGTTCGAGACCAGCCTGAGCAAGCGCGAGACCCCGTCTCTACCAAAAAAATAGAAAGAAAATTAATTGGACAGCTAAAAATATATATAGAAAAAATTAGCCGGGCATGGTGGCGCATGCCTGTAGTCCCAGCTACTCAGGAGGCTGAGACAGTAGGATCACTTGAGTCCAGGAGTTTGAGGTTGCTGTGAGCTAGGCTGACGCCACGGCACTCGCCCCAGGCAAGAGAGTGAGACTCTGTCTCAAAAAAAAAAAAAAAAAAAAAAAAAAGAAAGTACCAGCTACAAAATAATCACAAATTGAACTTCGTCAAAATGAAAAATTTTCACTCACCAAAAGACAGTATTAAAAAAGTGAAAAAGAAAGCCACCACTAAGAGAATATATTCTCAGTATATATGTTTCACAAGGAACTCATTTCCAGACCTAAAGAACTCCTACATATCAAACAACCCAACTTACGAAATGGACTAACTCTCAGAGAAGAGTCGTCAATCCCCTCACAGAAGATATCCAAATGGTCAGTCTTCACTGCATGCCCACCAGAAAGGTTAAATTTTAAGACTGACAATACCAAGTGTTATGAGGGCGTGGGGCAACTGCAACTCTCATATATTGCTGGTGGAGTATAAAATGGCATAGCCACTTTGGAAAACTGTTTAGCTGTTCTTATAAAAACATAGTGCTAACCCGTGACCCAGAAAGTCCACTGCTATGTAGATCCTGAAGAAAAATGAACCCTCAAAAAGACTTGTACACAAATGTCAAAGCAAATAGCAGCCTTGTTCATAATTGCCATAAATTGGAAACAACTGAAATATCCATTAACAGAATACATTTTAATATATTCATAAATCAAATATTACACAGCAATTAAAAAATTGATATACATAACATGGATGATTCTCAAAAACATGTTGAGTGAAAGATGCCAGAGAGAGTACATGCTGCATTTTTTTGTTTGTATTTTGTCTTTTTTGGAGACAGGGTCTCACTTTGTCACTCAGGTTAGAGTGCAGTGGCATCATGGTAGCTCACTGTAACCTTAAACTCCTGGGCTCGAGTTATCCTCCCACCTTGGCCTTCCAAAGTGCTGGGATTACAGGCATGAGCCATTGTGTCTGGCCTACATACAGTTGTATTTTGTTTTTTTTTTTTTTTTTGAGACAGAGTCTGGCTCTGTTGCCCGGGCTAGAGTGCCGTGGCATCAGCCTAGCTCCACAGCAACCTCAAATTCCTGGGCTCAGGCAATCTTCCTGACTTAGCCTCCCAGGTAGCTGGGACTACAGGCATGCGCCACCATGCCCAGCTAATTTTTTCCATATGTATTTTTTTTTAGTTGTCCAGATCATTTCTTTCTATTTTTTAGTAGAGACGGGGTCTCGCTCCTGTTCAGGCTGGTCTCGAACTCCTGACCTTGAGCGATCCATCCGCCTCGGCCTCCCAGAGTGCTAGGATTACAGGCGTGAGCCACCGCGCCCGGCCCATACTGTTTTTAAATGATGTTCAAGAATAAGCAAAACTAACCCATGGTGATATAAGAATAGTGGTCACTATAGTGGTCACAATAATAGTTTTCTCTTGCCTGTGAGAAACTCTGGTGTGCTGGAAATGTTCTGAATCTGAATTGGTGGTGGTTACATAAGCTGTACATTTAAGATATGTACACTTTGCTGTGTGTAAACCATAACTCCAATAAAGAAAATGGCAAAAATGGAAATTACAGATTATCTAGAAAATTTTAAGAACACTACATATAAACCCTAATGGATACCCCTAAAGCTATACTCAGAGAAAAAATTTGTAGCCATTAATATTTTGATTATTACAGAAACGACTGAAAATAAACTATTTAATTCAATATACTAATGATAAGATGAACAAAGAGAATTAATAAAGAAGAATGTTGAAATTAAAGAAGTAGAAAACAAAAAAGTAAAAAAAGGAGTAAAAGGAAATGCTATTTCTTTGAAGATATGAATAAAATAAAGCAATTAATGAGTTTAGGGATTATCTGGGTTCCAGCAGTGGTTCTTGTGACTTTCTGTCTTTAAACTTTGGTGTGTTCAGCAAAACCATACTAATGGAATTTGATGCAGGGTGGATTCATCTAATTAAAATTAAAAACAAAATCTGTTGACCACAGATATCCTCAAGGCAGTGTTTTATAATGTGACAGAAAAGACAAAGTTTAAGAATTATGATTTTGGCTGCTGTTTATCGAGCAGGTAGCAGGTGCTGGGCCGTTTACACAAATTAGCTCATTTTAGGTGCACAATGGCTCCTGCAAGGTAGGTACTGTTCCCCATTTTGGAGATGAAGTTACCCCAGGCTGCCCGCTCAGATGTGCCCATTAATTCAGGCTTGACCCAGGCCCCTCCAGGTCAGGAAGGTATGAAGAAGCCCTCTGGATTCAGAAGGGGCAGAGGCGCCTTCGCAGGTGCAGGTGGGTTCTGGGTGTTCAGGAGTGAAGGCCGGAGGCGCGGTCCCGTTAGGCCTGCAGGACCGAGCTGGCAGGTGCCGGGGGCGGGCGTGCTGGGTCTCCCTCCTGCGGGCAGGCGGCGAGCAGCCACGTGCGCCGGCCGAGCCGGGCAGCCCAGCGCAGCGCCCCCTGGGCCTGAGGGCTGGCGGGCGGCGGGGACGCGCGCGGGCTAGCGGGGGCGCGCGGCGCTGCGAGGCCTGCGCGCCGAGCCGGGGGAGGCATGCGGCGGGCAAAGAGCGCGGCTACCGCCGCCAACCCGCGCGGGCAGAAGCGGTCCGGGGCCGCCGCCCCGGCACCCAACACCAGCCGCACACGGCGCTCGGCGAGCCAGGCCGGGGGCGGGGACCAGGAGGTGGCGAAGCAGCCGTCGCCGAAGCGGCGGCTGAGGAGCTCGTTGCCGCGGGCCCAGGAGGCGGGCCCCGGGGAGCCGCCGCCGGAGCTGGCGCTGCTCCCACCGCCGCCGCCTCCGCCGCCGACTCCGGCGACACCGACGTCCTCGGTGTCCACGCTGGACCTGGGCGAGCAGCGGGAGCGCTGGGAGCTGTTCCAGAAACGGCAGAGGCTCACCTCCGAGGGCGCTGCCAAGCTCCTGCTGGACACCTTGTGAGTGCGGCCGGGCCGGGCGCGCGGGAGCGGGCGCCACGCGACGCCCCTCAGCGCGGAGTCGGGCTCGCCGCCCGCGCGCGTCTCTGCCTGCGTGCGGGCCTCGGCCACCCGTTAGTCCTGCGTCTCCCGCGTAACGTAGCCGACACGTTTCCCGTGTGGCTCCGGGGTTGGTCCTTAATTCTGAGGGCGCGCGGCTCGGTAGGGCAGTGCGGCCGGGACTGGAAGGGGCTTTGTCCGGAGCGTGTCTGAGAGCGCGCGCCGCCGTCCCGGACAAAGGGTCTTTCCCGTCCGCAAGCGTCGTAGTCGGGGACGTTGTCCTGTCGCCCGAAGAGTGCGGGGGCCCTTCCCAGTGAAAAGATGAGAAATCCCATCATCTTCCTTATACCCCCATCTCTTTTTGTGTTTCCACACGTGTTTTTGGGGGGTGGGTGGCAGGGAAAGGTAGAGGGGTTGAGAGAAGCGTGAGTAGTTTTGAACCAGCCAAGAAGCCAGATCCCGTTATTGTTCCAGGCACTGCCCGGGAGGGGGCGGTTATTGATCCCGGAGAGAAGCGCGCGAAGAGACGCTGGGGCCTCGCGGGGCCGGGGGAGAGGCTTTTATGTTCTCCACCAACTCGTGCTCCCGGGGGTCTCCCTCTCCTCACTCCAGCCTCTTAGATGGTCACAGGAGCATTTCAGAGTGTCCGTGATTTAGAAAAGACCTATGACTCTGGCAAGAGCTAGCTGCCTTCTGTTCTCCAAATGTGATCTGGATTCCTGCCCCGGAGAACCAATTGTGCTATAGAGAATTATTTTAACATCCTAATAATATATCTTAATATCAATTATTTTATGAATTAAAAAGAACAGTCAAAAACACTAGGAAAAAACCAAGACAAGAATAACCTAACAATTGCATAACAACCTGAGAATTACTTCTTTTCTTGAACGAAAAAAATGTTCCTGTGTCCTTGTTCCAGATGAAATTTCTCTTAGGATGAATCTTCCTAGAAATGCAATACGTATTTGGTTTTCTGTGTCCTTCACTTTTTGACTTACCACCTCGGACTATAAACTGAACATTTAAAAAAATACTCATCCATCAAACATTTGTTTGAGCACCTATGGTGTGCCAGCTACTGCTAGGTAAAGAGGATATAAAGATCCTTAGGAATGTAAAACTCAAATTTGAGGTAAATTTTTACTTTAAAACAAACTGATAAATGATCAAGAAAAATTTAAGATGTTGACGTAAAAAGATGAAATGTTTTTCACCCATCAGGTGCATTAATTATTTTTTTAGGTCCACTAAATTATATGCAAAAAGTGTGTATAACACTGTACCATTTTTGTTAAAATATTGTATAGAGAAAAAGTTTGGAGGAATATAGAATATGTAGCAAACAGTTAACTGTGGATCCTTCTGGGTGTAAAGATGACAGAAGACTTTCACTTTGACACTGTCAAATATTGTAATATTTGTATTTTTTACAATAAACATTATGTGTCCAGAAAAAATTTTTTAAAAGATTAACTTGCACAGAAACATGAAAAAAACAGTCTTAATCAAATATGTGCAAATTAAGACCACAGTGAGCTGTTTTCCTGTAATTATTACTTGAAAATGTATAGTGAAATGGTTTCTCACTTATAATTAAGCGTGTTCAGTCCTTTTGGTAGGTGATTTTATGATATCTGTCAAATCTTAATGTTCGGTTATGCACTTGCCTTATATATATATGTTTTAAAAGGATTAAAATTGCATGTAATATGTATTACAGCTGTATAAAACGTGTATGAAAAATACTGGAGGGGAATATAGCAAAATTGTAAGATCTTTGTTACTTTCTCAGGAGGCTTTTCTGAACCGTGGGACTCAATCGGGTGCCCTATCTTACTTTTTCAAAGCAGGCTGTACCACCTTTATCACAATCATAATTAAATATTATTTGGGTAATTTGATGGCTGCTTAGGGTTGTTAAGGGCAGCAACCATGTCTGCTGTATTTTGTTTACTGCTCTCTCCTTGGTGCCTAGCTCATAAAAATTTTTTGGTAAGTATTTGACATATAAATAAAAATCCATTTTTTTTATGCAGTTGACAGTGCCTTCTTAAAAGCAGAAATGCTTTTGGTTGTCATGTAAAAAAGACTTCTGTCTTATTTTCTTTCTTTCGACAACAAAAGAGAAAGAAGGAGTCCGACTATTCAGAAATCTTATCTTTCTGATTTTTGTTTCATTTAGTGAATACCAGGGCCTGGTGAAGCACACAGGAGGCTGCCACTGTGGAGCAGTTCGTTTTGAAGTTTGGGCCCCAGCAGACTTGCACATCTTTGACTGCAAGTGAGTATTTTTCTCTTCCTAAATTGGTTTAAAAGAATTTAAGAGTTAAAATGCCGTGCTTCAAAACAATCTGGGGAGTTGGGGTGTAGATGAAACAACATTGGCTATGAGCTGATAATTGTTGAAGTCAGGTGATGGATACATAAAGGTTCATTGTTCTATTTTTTTTTTCTTTTGTCTGGCTTGCCAGAGAGCTCCTACAGCACAGACCCAGGCAACACAGAGTAGGGTCCTCAGGGCTTGCGGCTGGCAGAGTCACCTCTCAGACTGACACTGCTGTGGAGGCAGGGGTGGTTAGCTAGACGTGGGTCAGGCAGAGCACTGAGTGAAAAGCCTTGGGCAGAATCTTCGTAGGATTCCAGAGTCGGGGAGAGGTGGCGGGTACATGAGTGGAGGGTGTGTATACCTGCAGGCTCCCCGTGCTCTGCCCTCTCACTCTGTTCTTTGGATGAAGCAGATAGTGCTGCCAGGGTCTGTGGAGAGCCTGCTTCTTAGCACTGTCCCCAGCACTATGATAGAGCAAGGACAGCAGGCTCTGACTTCCGGACCAATAGTTGGTGTGTAGCTAAGTATTCAACAATATCCAGTCCGTTTTGCCCCTAGGTATCTGAATTATATATGAATAATAAATGAATCAATACCATGGAGTTACTCAAATGGAGAGCTGACCAGGGTGCTAACAGTAGAGGCCAGATTGGGAAAGAAGCACTGTGGGATAACTTGCTAGAGGAGTCTATACTAAATTAGAATTTTTTTAAAAGGTGGCTCGAGCTGGGCGTGGTGGCTCACACCTGTAATCCTAGCACTCTGGGAGGCCGAGGCGGGAGGATTGTTTGAGCTCAGGAGTTCGAGACCAGCCTGAGCAAGAGCGAGACCCCGTCTCTACTGAAAAATGGAAAGAAATTAGCTGGACAACTAAAAATATATAGAAAAAATTAGCTGGGCATGGTGGCTTATGCCTTGTAGTCCCAGCTACCTGGGAGGCTAAGGCAGGAGGATTGCTCGAGCCCAGGAGTTTGAGGTTGCTGTGAGCTAGTCTGATTCCACGGCACTCCAGCCTGGACAATAGAGTGAGACTCTGTCTCAAAAAAAAAAAAAAAATAAAAGGTGGCCTGAAAAGAAAGGACTTTGACTTAATTCCAGAGATGGTAATTCTGGGGACCTGTTTTACTTGGAGATAGACTTTCTGTGACGTGAAGATGAAGAAAGAAGAAAACGTAAGCTTCCTTGTCCACTTGCGGTGTGGATACCTGAGAGGCACAAGATTGTACCAGTGTCTGAAATTTGTTTTCTGTGTGTCTCTGAAGTCCATTGTTTCTCTTCACTTAAAGAACTGGGGGTGGGCAGCAGAAATGTGCTTCTGTGGGTCCTGGTTTTCTGAGTGGTGCATGGCCTCCACTGTTGGCTTTGGGACCCGTGGGCTCCGCTACACATGCAGAGCAGAGGCCCTGGGTAGCCAGGCCATCTGCCTGAGCTCCCCCTTTTTTGGATGGCTCTGAAAGGGGTTTAATCTCTGGGGTCAGCTAGTTCTTGGACCATATCGGGCTGGGCCCCTTGGACACACAGAGGTTGCAGAGGGACTGCTCACAATCTAGAATTCGTTCTTTCTTTCTGTAGCTGCAGCATTTGCAAGAAGAAGCAGAATAGACACTTCATTGTTCCAGCTTCTCGCTTCAAGCTCCTGAAGGTTAGTGCTTAAGAGCGGGGTCAAGGAGTGCAGAGCCCATTGGTGAGGATTTACAACACCCGCCCCCCCCGACACATACACACACAGCATGGCCTCTGTAGTGTGTGAGGGGTCCGGAACATGGCAGGGCCTCTCACAGGATTTAGTTTCCCTGTTTCCCCAAGTTTTATGTTTACTTTTAAAGGGTTATTTACTTTTAAAAATGTTATTTTTTTCCCTTTATTTTTTGGAGGCCTATTTGATATTATTGTGGAAACATTTTCAAATTCAGAGAATCAAAAAGCAAATAAATAAAATCACCCAGATCCTATCAACCAAAGGGAGCTGCTATTAATATTTGGTGTGTGTCCTTGTGCATTATTTTCTACACAAATACATCTAAATCTATTGTTGTATATTTTTATCAAAGTAGGATTTTACCATTCTTTCTGTTGATAACCTACTTTCATTTCCCAATGAAAAGCTTACATAATTTTCTTATTTTTAACTTTAATTTTATTATTTTAGGGAATTTTTTATACTTGGTACAAAATTTGAAAGGTAGAAGAAAATACGTATATACACAATGAAGAGTCTTCCCTCCACTGTCTCCAAGCTGCTAGTCACCCCCTACCCCACAGTCAACTTTCTAGTTTATTTATCCTGTCATCTGTTTATCTGTATCATTGGATTTCTAGGTGAGTCCAGTTTGTTTCTAATTATAAACAACAATGTGATGAACTTCCTTGTGTATAAATCTTTGACAATTTAGAAATTGCTTGCGCCCAGGAGTTCAAGGTTACAGTGAACTATGATCATGCCACTGCGCTCCAGCTCAGATGATAGAGCAAGACCCTGTCTCTAAAAAAAATTAAATAAATAAATAGTTTTTTAAAACATTTAAAAGACTTTTAGCACATTATGGGAAATGTGGAGTGGGGTGGGGCTTTAATTCCATCCTTTGTTCCTGCTTCCCCTGTCAAGGTCTGACAGAGTTCTCTGTGCCTGTACCATTAGTTTTGGTGTAATTATCTGTCTCCTTTACTAGACTCTGAGTGTCTCCAAGGCAAGGCAGTAAGATTTAGTCCCAAATGTTCTGGGTCAATCTGTCCCTTCTTTGCCTGCCCCTTGGTTCCTGAACAGCACATTGCTTGGTGTGGGCATGTGGTAGAAGAGGTAGGCCAGGTGGGCAGCCCACCTGTCCCTTATGTTTCCTGTAAGCAAAGTACCCATGTGTGTCCTCTGATGCCTGGTGCAGGCTATGGCCCCTACTCAGTCGGCTTTGCCCCTAAGCACCTGTGACAGATGGTTTCTGGAGACACCACCAGGTGTAACCCTGGGCTCTTCGGTCTCAGAGTTGATGCTCATGCAATTTTCTGATCCTCCTCGAGCGTGCTGACCCACACGTCTTCCCAGTGCTCTACAGCACCATTGTCTTCTCAGCCCACTAAAGAGAGTTTTCTGCTTGTTTATTTTGTGGGCCCAGCACCCTTCCACTGTGCTACTCTGCTACCTGCTTGTTTATTTTAAAGTAAGTACAAAACGCATTCATTCATTCAAGTATCTATGAGGCAACTGCTTGAGCCAGGCACTGTTCTGCTGAAACACAGCAGTTAACATGACAGACACTGAGCTTATATTCCGTAGGTGGGGAGACAGATAAATAAATTAAAAAAAATCTGATAGCGTAGGTGCTATAGAGAGAGAGCGCAGAGCGATACGCAAGAAAATAGCCAGTAGCTGCCGTGGATTGGTTAGGGAGGATCCCTCTGTGGTGGTTAGCGCTGAATGATGAAGAGGGTTTGGTCAGGAAGGGTGTCGTAGGCAAAGGGAACGGATAGTGCAGAGGGCTCTGGGACTTATGCTCGGCATGTCTGAGGAGCCAGATGATGGCCATGGTGGCTGGGGGCCATCAGAGGGGTGGGGAAAAGTGGACTGAGATGAGGTTGGAGAGATGGCAGCACCAGGGAAGGAGACAGATTTTATGCTTCATTTAGTGAGGCCCATGGAGGGTGTTAAGCAGGGTAGTGACAAGATCTGATTCAATGTTTTAAAAGCTCATTTGAGCCTCTGTGTGGAGAGTGGATTGTAGGAAGGTAAGAATGGAGACAGGGAAGCAGGCAGGGAGTTGTCATGGTGGACCAGGAGAGGCAGTGGGAGCTTGGATTGGGATGGTAGTCATGAAAATGGATAACTGGACGTGTTTTAAAGCAGTGGTTCTCAAACTTTAGTGTGTGTACAGTCACCTGGAGGGCATGTTAAAACATTATCTGGCCCAACCCCTGATTCTGTAGGTCTGCAAGGTCTCAGGTGGTGCTGATGCTGTTGGTCTGAGGACCACACTTTGGGATGCACTGTTTTAGAGCAAGCATAAACAGAACTATAGAAAGCACTGGAGCAGAAATGAGGAGAAGAAAGAGAAGTCGAAGTTACAGATGTTGGGCCTGAGCAACTAGTTGTGCGGAGACGCTAGATCCTAGGGGAGAAACAGGAGTACGTGTTGGTTGGGGGTGGGGGGTGCTGGAATCAAGAGTTCTGTCCCAAAAAGTTCAGTTCAAGGTATCTTTCGAACATTCCTGTAGAAGTGGGAAGTGGGCAGCAGGATATACAAGTATGGAGTTCTGGAGTGAGATCAGAGCTGGAGCTACCACCTTGGAAGTTGTTGGCATGCTGACATTGCTTAGAGCTGTGAGACTGACAAGGTCAGCTGGGGAGATGGTGTAGGCAGAGAAGGGATCAGGCTGAGGCCAGCCCTGGGGCTTGCAGACCTTCACAGAGAGTGAACAGAAGAGGAAGAGGAGCAAGCAGAGGGCCTGGGAGGCGTGTCCAGTGGAAGGAGGAAAGACGAGAGAGTCAGAGGCCAGTGTTTCAAAACAGGAGTGCTGCTGAGAGGTCAGGTTAAGAAGAATCCAGTTCCAGAGAAGTGGCCATTGGATTTGTCAACATCATGGTCCTCAGTGATTTCTGACTGGGCAAGAAGATGGAAGAAATGACCAAAGAAGTTGAGTGTAGCAGAGTTTGATGATAGGCTACGAGTTCTAGTGGGGAGAAGGGGCCATGGGTCAGGTTGGTGGATGTTGGAATAATATAGGCACGAGGGCCTGGGCGCCACTGGGTAACCTCTGGTAGTGAATTAGGTAGACTAGGATGTGAGGTGCCTCCTGGTAATCCCTTGAGGGAAAGTGACTATTCAGGTGACTCTGGGTGGTTGGGACTATTTGGCAGTTCTCTGCCGCGTCTGTGTGGTGTGGCAGCTGTGGAGTAAGAAAGGCCCCTCAGGGAACTGTTTTATATGAAGCGCCAAGCTCCATGAGGGTCTTTCTTTGCTGCGGCAGTGGGTGGTGGTCTGGTGCTGGGGAAGCATTGAGAGATTTAACAGCGATGAGGAACCTCCACTCCCCCCAGCCCCCTTCAGCCACTTAGTTTCCCTCCCTAGAAGTAACCCACTCTTCCTTGGATCCTCTTCAAAGGCACATACAAGGATATAGCCTTTCTTAAAAATTAAAATGGTACTGTATTACACACGTTGTTTTACACCTTGCTTTTTTCATTTTGTAACCTTGGAGGTTGTTCCAGATTAGTATTTGTAGAGCTGCCTCATTTTTTTCAAAAGTTACAGAATATTCCATTTTATGAGTGTCCATAATGCTTTAAGCCATCCTCTATTGATGGACATTTTCCCAATCTTTAGCCTTTATAAACAGTGCTATAATATCTATATGCCTATGTCACTTGAGACATCTGGAATATGTCTGTAGGATAAATTTCTAGAAGTGGAATAGTTTGCTAAAGCAGTGGTCCCCAACACCAGCCAGCGACTGATTTCATGGAAGACAATTTTTGCCTGAACCAGGTGTTGTGGGGTGGAGCTCAGGCGGTGATGCGAGTGATGGGGAGCGGCTCTAAGTAAAAGCTCGCCCGCCACTCACCTCCTGCTGTGCAGCCTGGGTCCTGACAGGCCAGGAACTGGTACCTGTCTATGGCCCCGGGGGTTGGGGACCACAGTGTTAAAGGATACATAAACTTTAAAATTTTGGTAGATGTTGCTAAATTTTTACCAGTTCATATTCCCATGCCTGATACATGAGAGTGTGTATTTCTTTACATACTTATCAATACCGTGTTAACCAACTTTTTGATTTTTGCCCACCTGACAGTGAAATATATCTCATTGCAGTCTATCAGCGCATCACTTCCTAGGTTAAAGAACTATTGTTTTTCCTTTTCTCTGAACTGTTCCTTCATGTTCTTTGCCCAGTTTCCCATTTGATTTATCCATTAAGGAAATGAGCCTGTCTATGATGTCTGGCAAATATTTTTTTCCTGGTTTGTCCTTTGTAGATTAATTCAAGTACAGTCACCAGTTTTCTTAAAGATCTTGAGCAGTACTGTTTGGGGACATGGAGAGCCAGTCCTTTGGGTGAGCTTCTCTCCTTTGGAAGCAGATACTTCACTTCCTGACGTCGACAGGATGGTGATCTTGCCGTGGGTCAGAGAAGGCTCAAGGCTGAGTTGTTCTGTGTGCAGTTGATCTAAGGAAAGCCATGAACTGTCATGTTCCACACTAACATGTCTCTGGACAGTGTAGATGGGTCCCTGTCATCAAGAAGCTTCCAGTCTTTTGTGGGACATAGGACATATCCTCATAATCCTGAGAGCCCTACCAAAGAACTCCCCCCATAAAGTTAAGATTTGTTTTTTTTTTTTTTTTGAGACAGAGTCTCACTCTCTTGCCTGGGGTGAGTGCCGTGGCGTCAGCCCAGCTCACAGCAACCTCAAACTCCTGGGCTCGAGCAATCCCACTGTCTCAGCCTCCCGAGCAGCTGGGACCACAGGCATGTGCCACCATGCCCGGCTGATTTTTTTCTATATATATATTTTTAGCTGTCCAATT